>PVNU02003735.1:0-16845 GCA_003013855.2 Liriodendron chinense | reverse complement strand
GTTCTGATCACGGTGATCAGCGGGGTCTGCTAAGGAATTTGACCAAGTCGGGGAGGTCACGTACACCTTCTGTTTTGCACACGCGCCAGAAGGCGTTCTTTGCGCGATTCCTTCAGAGGTTTATGGTTATTGGCTTATTTTAAGAGTGTCCAACTATTTGGGACCCCAACAGATGCCCCTTCGGTGGGTTGCGGCAGGCGCGTGATCGGCTGGTGCGACGCACCGAACTTCCCGGGTCCCACTATAATAGACGAGTCGGCTCTCGCCATTTCACTTTCTTTACCAGACCTCTCACATCAAGCCCACGCACCTTTTTATTCTCCAACGCATCCAATAATTGGTCTCACAACGCGTCCTTAATTCCGCACGCATCCACTTATTCGAGGTACAAGTGTTTTTAGGGGTGCGTGGGATGCATACGCACCCTGTAATTTTGAACTTCGGACTGAGTATTCCTTTTTGGATAAGTGGATTTTAAGGGTGCATTGGGAGCGTACGCACCCAGCTGATGAACATGCCGAAAGGATGTATTTATTGGGTGCGTGAGGCCTCACGCATCCTTCATCGATTTTGTTTGAGATATTACCCTTCACGCACCCGGAAATCAGGGTCTGTAAAGTTTAAGGGTGCGTGGGGTCTTACGCACCTGGAAATGTGGTTATCATCCTCTCAAATTTTTGGAGTGCGTGGAGGCTCCACGCATCCGGTTTACAGGATTTGTAAAAAATTATTTAAGTAATCTTCTGTGAAGCTGGGCATTGAAGTGTATGAGCCCCTTAACCTCTGCCTCGTATTCGGGCACACATGGCACACACTTTTTTTTTCTCGAAGAGGCGTAGGGTCACTAGACTTTTGCGCTTCCTCGCTCGCATTAGTCTTGAAGGCAATTCCTATGGTGGCCTTAAGTAATGTTTCGAGTGTACCTGAGCATGTCTTCTTGCCTTTGTCTTTACTTGATCTAGCTTTTCCTGCTTCCTGTTTTCTATCTTTTGTTGGACTGCTGTATCGGTTCATCAGCCCTGTTTCTTAGCAGACGATGGTCGTAACTCGCGCTTCCCTCCGTGGGGCCCGCGATTGTCTGAGGCAACTCCTAGATGCTTAGGGCCGCCCCGAGGCTTGGTCATCTCTTGCTGGTCAATGCGATGAGGTGGCCGAAGCCCCTGACTCTTCTTGTGGCCGAATCCGCTCCACTCTCCGAGCCATCCAAATATCTCGACGATGGCCTCCATGTCAAGACGAGCGCAAGGAGGCCGTCTCTAGCTTCATCGGTGATTCTTCCCTTTTGGAGGAATTGGCGGTCTTGGAGGCGGCGGAGCCTTCTTTGGCTGCTTCTTTCCTATCTCTCTCAAAGCGTCTCAGCTTCCTAAAGGAGGAGAAGAGGGAGAACAGGAGATTCCTGGCTTGGCTTATCCCTTTGGCGGAGGCCGAGTACCCTCGTCTTGCCGGCATTTGGAGAATGGTCAGAACGGCTATTCGGGAGCACGACGACCTGGCGATTAACTTGTCTGCGATAAGGAACTATGCGCTGAGCAACTAAACTTCGATCTCGTGCAACAGTGCATTTCCATTTTGGTGGACTTGGTTTTCAAGGAGGCCCAGATTCAAGCGAAGGTCGATGAGTTGAGGGCTCAGGTTCTTCCGCTGACGCAGGACTGAGGCCCCTGCTCTCTGACTTCGGGGAGGAGTCCCCACAATTTTGGAGTTGTCTTACATTTGACTGTTATCGTTTGGTCATTTAGACAATTGTTATTAACAATTCAGCCATGTGGAATGGCCGCTTATGGCTGATGAATATTAATTCATACTTTTTGCTTCAGTTCTGTCTTCTCTTGCTTGTATGTTCCATGACGATGATGTTGCGTTTGTGAATGTTGTTCGTTTCGTTTCTTCCATTGACTTTGAGTGTGTTCCGCGGTGGCTCATGTCGACGCTTGTGCTTTGTTCATTTGCTAAATGGTTGGACCAACTTTGTGCAAGCATTTCTTCTTTACTTTGTACCTGAATTTCGCATGTCGTTTGCAGGTTTGCAATGCCAGCGATCCTTCACAGGCCGGTCCTTCGGGTCCTCCCCAGACTCCTTCCAAGCGTAAGCGTGCTGCTGCCAAACAGGTAGTCAGACCGTCCGCTGAAAATCCACAATGGTTTCTCCCCCCCGACGTTCAACTTTTATGAACGCATTCTCACCTTGCCAAAGGATATACAGAAGAAAATCCTTTGTGATAGGATCGTGCCGCCTCCCCCAGACAGGGGCACACAGGAGCAATGGGACGCATGGTACGCTCCTCTCCGAGGGTTCCGGAGTGATGGGGCAACTGGTTCTGAAGAGGGCGAGGCCAGCCCGTCGATCCCTTCCCAGTCTACCAGGCGCGGTCGCCCTAAGAGGGCTGGCAAAGGTGCCAAGCAAGTATACTTAGAGAATCAAACCAAGTCCCGATCAGACAAGATGAAGGTGGCCTGGTCTAGCGCCAAGCTTGTCACTGCGCCCTCGTGGTGAGGAATCCCTTCACTCGGGAGTATATCCATTATGCGAAGAGCTATCAACGGCAGCGGTCTCTCCCGAGCATTGAACCATCCGACATCTGTAGGAGCGACTCCTTCTACGGTGTCGATGTTTGGACGTTCGGCCCGGCGTCATTCATCAGCTGTTCTCTCTCCAAGAACGGGAAGCAGCAGTCGGTCCTGGGTGTGAAGGATATGATTTTCCTAGAGCCGAATCACAATCCCCATCAACCCTTTCCCAGACACTATTTCGAGACTCTGCGTCAGAGATTTCATCATCTGGGGGATACTGAGGTCTGGTTGTCGGGCGTTTCGGACTCGCGGCCATCTGGTTCTTCATCCGGGCTACGAGGCGTGGGCGAACCGGATCTTGGCACAACACAAGGCGACCCTACGGGCAGTGGGTCTGTACAAGGCGATCGAAGCGACATCGAGCTACTTTTGCCGAGAGCCCTGGGTATACAAGGGCTTTCTCAACCACTGGTGCTCCATCACCAATTCTTTCCACATGCCATGCGGCGAGATGAGCCTCTCGCTCTGGGATCTCAACAGGATCGCGGGGCTCCCCATTCGCGGGAGGATCTATGATGAATGGGTCCTAAGCGAAGACGAGCTGTCGCGGAAGAAGAAAGGTGTCAATGAAGGCTTCTTCTCCGAGGCCTGCTACGAGCTGTTTGCCGAACTACCCCAATTTTGGGGTCTCAAAGATAAGCTTCTGTTCGAGGACTGGCTGGTTTATTTCAGCCACGGCTTGAAGTAAGTTCTTTGTAATGGATTGTGCCTTACTGTTCTGTCATGCCTTTTTCTTTCTGCTAACGCTCCGTCCTTTTCCCTTATTCAGCTTGGACTATGCGGCCTTCGACGAGGGTCGTGGTGACAAGGCGATGTTGGAGAAACGAATGAGGGAGAACTTCCCGCGCCCCAACAAACGATCCCCCTCCTGCGAGCTAGTCGGCTTCCTGGCCTATTGGCTGAGTTGCGTGGCGCTCCCGAGCTCCAAGCAGGTAGATAATGTCAGAGTGTCTTGCTTTGCCGTTGCAGGGGCCTTGGCGAATGGTCACCGGTACGCGCTGGCTCCGGCGGTCTTATGTTCTATATACCGAGCATTCGGTTATGTCATCAGTAACAAGGAGCGCGCTGCTTACGGGATGAACTCCGCTTACTGCGGATGGCACTTTTTTCTCGGGTTGGCTCGGGGTATACTTCCCTTGGGTCTATGGTGTAAGGCGCGGGGATTATATCAGAGAGGGGAAGCTCCCGCTACACTTTTTCCAGAAGAAGAAGATGATCAGCCACAACTTGAACACCATCGAGGACAAAATCACGGGGCTTGATGACATGTACTTCTATCATTTCTCTGGTACCCGTAGCGAAGACCCGGTCCTGTGCACGGACGACGATAGTATTGATTATTACGAGCGTTCCTTCCTGATCGCGATTCGTCCTTCGTCACTGCTGCTGCCGCGAAGGGCTGGAATTCTGGAGGGAGCCTTATTATCCAAATCGTTTCGCCCGCCAATTTGGGTATGACCAGGGAGTGCCAGCAGCGACCCTAGAACCGGTGACGCCCGAGCAGCGGCGTACGGTGTTGGGCCTATTCACTGGAAATGGATGTGGCGGCAACTTCTGCTGACCGGAACCGGCTGTTCCTTCGTGATCCCAGGGACGCAGTGTTTTGCCGGGGCCACCTTTGGGTGGATGAGGTGGTGGGCTCACCAATACGTGCTGGTGCGGAACAAAATGCTCGTTACCGAGCCCGTCTTCATTACGCCTCCCATCGTTACGCCTATTCCTGCCAACGGGCTTGGCTATGTATCGGAGAATCTTCACCAGCCCGCAGTGCCAGGCACGGAAAGATTGCAAACCTCCCTGAACGTGGTGATCGACCATGAGAAGCTAGAGCACACCCTGGAAGGCTGGATCGCCTATGGGGAGAGGATTGTGATGGTGGTGGGGCCAGAGTTCCCGTCTCTCGGCCCTATCGACGAGTTGCCTGCCGGGGGCGATGTTCTGAGAAGGGGAAATGACGGTGATGATGACGAAGAGGACGACGACGGTGACGAGGCCATGGCTGAGGCCAGGGATGAGGAAGATGACGCTGCGGGAAGGCGATGGCAGTGATAGGGACGGTGATGATGCTATAGGCGGAGCTGACGGAGGTGATGACGATGCGGGAGGTAATGGAGGCGAAGGCCCTGTTGGTGATGGCGGTGATGATGGCGGCGATGAGGGTGATGAGGGTGATGATGGGGGTGTATGGGTTGAGCGTGCCGGCCCTCAAGTGAAAACTGCTCCTCGTCTTCCCGTCGTTTGCGACGGCAAGAAAATAAAGGATTTGTTGGAACTGCGCAGAGCCGAGTGCTTGCGGGAATAGCCCTCGAAGGAGGCTGGCGACGCTCCGACCGTCACCACGGGAGAGGCCAGGGAAGAGGCCGAGCTAAGCTCTCAAGTCAACCTGAGCGAGGGCTGCCCTGCCCGGGGAAGCAATGAGAATGAGCCTGTTTATGATAGGTCCATCCCTGAAGAGGGCGTGGGGGCAGTCTACATGGACTTAGATGATGAGGCGCCTGCCGAGTCCGTCCTTCCCCCCAATCCTTTTGTGGCAGACGCTGAAACTCAAAGCGGGGTTCCGGAAGCGATCGGCCCCGTGGTGGAAGAGGTCGCGATTCCTGCTATTGAGCTAAGCGTTCCTGAGCCTGTTGTGGGGGCCCCTCCTGCTGCTGAACCGTCGTTGATCGAATCTGCTGTTGAAGGCCCGCCTGTTGCCACATCGTTGCCAGTCGAGTCTGCCACTGCAATTTCTCCTGTTGCCGGGCCAGCGCCTAATGCAAATATTCCCGGGGTCGTGGTGATATCCTCCCCGGAATTGCCCGAACCATTGACCGAGGGAACAACGGAACCGGCCCCAGTGTCACCTGTGCCTACCACTTCATCCAGCGTCGCCGCCGTTGGCATTCCTGACGTTGTTGGTATGTCATCTGCTTTTACTGTCCTAACTGCTTCCTTTCTGATGATGATTCTCTTGTACTAACACTTCCCACTCTCTGTGCCAGCAGCCTCTTCCATCGGTGCTTCAGCGCCCACGGCGTTGCCTGAGTCATTCGTCTCATCCCTTCGGGGTCTGTCGAAGACCAAGGCAAACCTTCTCAAGGGTCTTCTGTCTGACATCGCCGACTCTTTAAGGCATGAGGAGGAATGGCCTATCTTAGACGAGGCGTTGTAGGCACTAGGGCTTAACGCTGCCTGGCTCGGGATTGACTTGTCCTCGTGATTGGTCAGGTGACTCTATTCAAAGAGTGGGTGGCCCGAGAGCTCGAGGTGAAAAGCCTCCAAATTGACCCTTCCGCTGAGGAAAAGCGCGGTCACTTGCGGTCCCTTCTCCCGAAACTGGAATTACACGAGGCTGGGGTGGCTGCGGTGAAGAAGGACTGGCAGGCTGTTGATGATGGTGTCAGGCGGCCACTGTTCGTTTGGCAGAGATAGACAACGAGGTGGCTCGACTGCAGGCCGAGCGCTCGATCGTCCACCTCAAACTATCCAAGCTCACGGGTCAGAGGGCTCGTTTGCAGTCTTTCCTCGATCAGCAGGAGGCGGAGCGCGACGCCGTTAAAGCCCAGGTTGCGGAGTTAGAGCAGTCTCTCAGGGACATTCCCGACCCTGCTCTAGTTCTAGCTGAGGCCGAGGCGGCACGGAAGGTGGTTGAGGAGTCTGCAGCAGACTTGTTAGACCAATGTTTGAAAACTTTAAACAGTTAAGCTGTAATGACCTCCATTCGTAAAATTTTTAGAACACGTTGTAACAAATACTGTGTTAATATGTATACTACCGCAGTTTTGGGTGCATGTTGTATTGCTAAGTCATTTGCAAGTTCAGAGTTTTGAATGCGAATTGAATGAGTCATTTGGGAAGAGCGTCCCCCTGTTTAGGACCCAAACCTGTGCCTGTGCTTGTATGAATAGGGATGCAATCGAGCCTTTATTAAGGGCTTCCCCCTTTCTTAGTTGCTTTGATGGGCGGGGTGTTATTTCTGACGTATTCTGGGCCTTGATGACTTCCTGATACCTGTGGAAGAGAAGGTAGATAATTAGTATTTGCCCCGAATCTTACGCGATATCATTTCTTTTGGTGTTTTCTACATTACATCATCCCCTAATGGGGCGTTTACAAATATGATGACAGACTTCTTTCAAGTATATATCTTTTCAAGAACCGACCGTTCACCAGCGTACTGACGCCCTGTCCTTTGCAATCTATTACCCGATAGGCTCCATTAGTGTATACCTCATCAATTATGCACACTGGATCCCACTTCGGATCGAATTTACTTTTTGGGCCTTGCATCGGCGTCGGACGTTTCATCATCAGCACCAAGTCGCCTCTCTTAAATGACCTTCCCCGGACTCATTTATCGTATGAAGCTGAGATTCGCTTTGATACATTTCAAGCCTTGCTGAGCGGCGAGTCTCTTTTCATCCAGGTCGTCAAGCTCGATCATTCTGATTTTATCATTGTATTCAGTTGTCAGGGAGTGTCGGAGTGCAACCCGTAATGACTCCACCTGTATTTTCATCGGATCACGGCTTCCGTACCGTACACCAATGAGTAAGGTGTGGCTCGAGTGGCTGTGCGGTACGTAGTCCTATATGCCCACAGTGCTTCGGGTAACCGTCTGTCCCAGCTCTTTCTTGTTCTCCGCCACCGTCTTCTTCAGGATTTTCACAATAGTCTTGTTGAATGCCTCGGCCAACCCATTTGCGGGAGGGTAGTAGGGCGATGAATAGCAATGCTTAATCTTGAACTTTGCACATAGCCTATCGATAATGACATTTTTAAAGGGCGTTCCATTGTCGGTGGTGATTCTTTCGGGGATACCATGACGATACAATATGGAATGGCGGATGAATCTTTCGACGTGCCTGGCTTTCACGTTTCTCAAGGCAACGGCTTCAGCCCACTTAGAGAAATAATCAGTCGCAGCAAGAATGTACTGGTGCCCCTGAGAGGATGGCGGATTGATCGGCCCTATCACGTCCATGCCCCAGGTGGCGAAAGGCCAAGATATCATTGACTGATGTAGCTCTTCTGGTGGTGAGTGTATTATCTGCATGTATCTGGCATTGATGACACTTTCTGACGTAGTCTATTGCGTCTTTCATCATTGTGGGCCAATAGTACCCCATATGTCGGACACGGTGATGCAAGTTCCTACCCCCTTGGTGAGCACCGCACTCCCCTGTGTGCTTCTTTTAGCACGGCGTATGCCTCGTCCTGGTCTAGGCAACGTAACAACACTCCCTCGTATGAGCGCTTGTAAAGGGTGTCACTCTGTATTATGAACGAGCCGGCACGCCTCCTGACCTGAGTGCATATTTTTGCTCTTCTGGTAAAAATCGTACCTCAAGTAGTCGACGAACGGTCTTTTCCAGTCGTTTTCTTCTGTGATTTCAAAGCAACAAATAGGGTTCACGCTCGATTCATTGCTGGGCGGTAAGGTAGTTGGCAAGATCCTTCTTTCTTCGATCGTTACTTGAAGAGGGTTGCCTCTAGGATTAGCTAGGGTAGCAGCCAGGCTGGCTAACGCGTCGGCCTGTATGTTCTCTTCCCTTGGTATATGTGAAATGCTGCCATTGCGAAACTGATTGAACAACGATTGCGCCTGGCGGCAGAAGGGTGACAACTCGGGCTTGCGAACCTCATATTCCGTTGTTAGCTGTCCGATGACTAGCCGGGAGTCACCGTATATTTGTATTGCCTTGATACGCATCTCGAGGGCGAGCTGTAGTCCGATAATAAGGGCTTGATATTCTGCTTCGTTGTTGGTACAAGCCAGCACGATCGTGAATGCATAGGGCAGTAGATCTCTCTGCGGGCTAATGAATATAATTCCTGCTCCCGCCCCTGTGGTCCTAGCGGCTCCGTCGAAGTACATTTGCCATGGTCGCGGTTCTTCAATCATCATAACCTGGTCGTCTGGGAGATCGCATTCCATTTCTTCCTCGCTTGGAACGGGGTGCGCGGCGAGGAAGTCCGCAATCGCTTGTCCTTTAACAGCTCGGGCCGGGACGTAAGTGATATCAAATTTGAAAGGAGGAGGCCCATTTTGCTAAGCGCCCGGACAGCATGGGCCGGTTCGTGAGAAATTTAATCGGGTCAGCCTTGGATATCAACGTTATTTGATGTGAGAGGCAGTAATGCCTAAGTTTCTTTACGGCGAAGATGAGGGCCAGACATGTCTTCTCGATCGCTGAGTAATTAAACTCGGCTCCTGCTAACATGCGGCTCAAATAGTATAGCGCGTTTTCCTTGCCTTCTTCGTTTTTCTGTGCCAGGAGCGCCCCTAGCGAGTTATCACCCGCTGCGATGTATAGAATCAACGGTTTGCCTTTGATTGGGGCAGCAAGGACTGGCGAATTCCCGAGCATTTCTTTTAGCGAATCAAAAGCTTTCTGGCAGGCGGCGTCCCATTCGAACTTGACATTTTCTTGTTGAATCGGGAGAACGGCTGACAACGACCAGCTAGGTTTGAAATGAATCTCCTCAGGTATGCTACGCGGCCCTGGAAGCTTTTCAGCTACTTCAGGTTCTTTGGAGGCGGCATTTCTATGATGGCCTTGATTTTTGCGGAATCAATTTCTATGCCCCTGTGTCTGACCACGAAACTTAAGAATTTGCCGGATGCCACTCCGAACGCGCATTTTAGCGGATTCATGTGGAGGCTTTTCTTACGCAATCGTTGGAACACTTGCCTTAGATGCTCCCTGTGCTGCTCGTGATCGGTCGACCTGACGACTAAATCGTCTACGTAGCATTCGACGTGTTTATGCATCATGTCCTGAAATATGACGTGCATTGCGCGCTGGTAGGTTGCCCCTGCATTTTTTAATCCGAAGGGCATTACGTGGTAACAGTAGATGCCGAGAGTTGTGCGGAAGGCCGTGGCTTCTTCGTCTTCTGGGGCCATGCGGATTTGATTGTACCCCGAATACCCGTCCATGAAAGACATCACTGCGTACCCTGTCGTGCTGTCAATCAACATCTCGGAAATCGGGAGGGGAAAATCGTCTTAAGGCAGGCTTCATTCAAGTTTCGAAAATCAACGCATATTCGGATTTGTCCGCTCTTCTTCTTGACTGGCACGATGCTTGAAATCCACCGGGGGTACTTCACTTCTCGAACGAACCCAGCCTGAATCAGTCTCTTGACTTCTTCCTCAATCTTTGGTACAATATCCGGATGAAACCGTCGTTGCGGCTGTTTTACCGGCTTCTTCTCCTTTATGATACTTAGTTTGTGCATGGCAATCGTCGGGCTGAGCCCAGGCATTTCTGAATACGTCTAGGCAAAGATATCTTTATTTTCTTTTAGCAGCTGCAGGTATCTCTCCTTCTCACCTTCCGGGACGTTTCTGCTCAAGTATGTATTCCTGGGCTTTCGGGGTGCCTAGGTTTATCTCCTCGAGTTCGTCGATCGTTGGTTGTCCGCCATCTTCCAGTTGCACAGGCGCGATACTTGGTTGGACCACATCGACAGGCTCTTGTGATTGGGTTTCTTCTGCCGGGCCGATGGTTACCATGTTCACACCTGCCCTAGCCCCTAGGCCCTCTCCATTGCGATAGATTCGCCTCTGTTCTTCAAATGGAGCCAGCAACCTCCTCTCTGTGTCTGCGCTTCGGTCAGGGAATCCCATATTCTTCATGATTTTTCGACTGGCTCTACTATATCTCTTCTCCTCTATTGGTCGAGGTTGGGCGAGCCCCTTTTCTTCCCCTCTTTTCTTGATGGTGCCGCCGGCCGGCTCGGCGCTGAGTGAAATCTGATGTCTTTCTGGGTGACATCTCTTGACGGCACGATGAACTGGCTTGGGGCTTTTGGAAAGGGTTTGGCCCTTCCCATCTTGGGTACCAGTACGTTGAAGCTGGACTTGAGCACGCTCATGTCTTGATCTGAGATCAACTTTAGCACAGACTGCCCTGGCTGACGTAAATGTTGCGGTATCACGTAAAATTTCTTCGTGATTGGCCGAGAGTGACTCTCCATAGGATGTCGGGATCCCCCTTGAGTGGCATTTTGAGGCTCACTTCCCCTTCGAACTTCTCTATTCGAGTTTTTACCATCTGCCCCTTCTCTGATACCTTGGTCCTTTCGCTGGTTTCACTGTCGTCGGCCAAGCTGTAGTATTTTGAGTCGGCTAAAAACGATTCGGCTATCGTATATGGCTTTGGATCCGCCGTGACCCTGTACTGAATTCCGTCTCTGTTGTATTTAAAACACTGGTGATACGTCGAGGGGATTATGCGATTTTGGTGGAGCCAAGGCCTTCCTAGAAGGAGGTTGTACGTTGTCACTTCGCATCGATTACCTGACACGTCACTTTTGTGGTTAGTCCTTCGATCTCTAACATTACCGTAATTGACCCGAGCGTGCACTGACTGTCTTGATTGAAACCCTGAATCATCATAAAACTCGGGCGCAACGCCGATTGCATATAACCTAGCGTCTGCAATGTTCTCAAGGGCATGATATTTACAGCCGACCCGTCGTCCAGCATACATCTCTTGACCTTGGTATCCCTGATTATCCCTGTAACCATCAGTGGACGGTTATGGTTTGTGGTCTTTATCGTGCGGTCTTCTTCTGAGAACGTGATGGTTAAGGGTGATTAACGGGCATAACTTGTGACACCGGCATATACCCTTCCCAGATTTATCTGAATCTTTCATTTCTTCTTCTATCTCTATCATCGTGACCTCCCTGATTTCATTGTCAAGCAAGGCGTTGATTAACATTTCCCTGTATACTTTTGAGAGGCATAGGGCATCGTATATACTCAAGCGGGCGGGGACCTTTCGTAGGTGTGACACAATGTCGTATGCCACTGGCCTAGGGTTTGGCTGACTGGTCGTAGCTTCGGCGACCTTCTCTTTTGACTTTTGCATGCGGGGTTTTTCCTGCGATCTGTCGGGGGTGCCGTCTTCTGGCATCGGGTTGTCTGGTCTGGGGAGAGTTCAGTCAGGCATCTGCCTTCCGGACCATAGGGTGACTGCGTCAACTTCCCTCTCTACTACTTGCGGCGTTTCTTCAGGTGATGCTTGTTCGGCGAACGACACCATTCCACAGCGGGCCGTGATCGTCCTGAGTTGCCCCTGCCCCTGCGACTTCACACCCTCTGTTCTTCTTTCGCCTCGCGAGTTTCTGTCCATCCTTAGGTCTTTTCTTACTACTGGCTAGGGTCCGTGGTTCCTTCGGCTTAGGGAGCGGGGTTGGTCGGCCGGTTTCTCCTTCTATCGGGACTGTTGAGATTGCCCCGACTGTCTCCTTCACTGTCTCGGGTTCTTTCATGCTGATAACTCCTTGGTTGATCAATCGCTGTACCCTTCCCTTTAGGGAAAAGCAATCTTCCGTCTGATGACTGACGCACCGATGATATTTGGAGTATTTGGGGTCGTTTGTTCGTCCGACCTCGTGGGGACGAATCGGCTCTGGTAGGCGTATCAGGCCCTCTTTCGATTAACTGTTCCATGATCGGAACTAAATCGGCCATATCGAATGTGTAGGGGCCGTTCGCCTTTTCTCTTTCGGCTATAGATACACGTTGGGCACATAGGGCCTTTTACCTTTATCTGGTACATCTACCCTTCACCCTCTGTCTCGTGATCCGTGGCGGGACGTTTTCGGTCTTTCGGATCCCTGCTCCTGTCGATCTGATGGGTCTCAACTATTCTTCCTGTCTCTCTCTTCTGTCTCTCGGGCCTGAAGCTTACTCGAGATGCCGCTTCCTCTACCAAGTGCGCTTTTGTTGCTAATTCACGAAAGGAGTTGAAGGTGTTGCCTGACAGGCCATACGAAATCATTGGGTCCAAGGCCCTTAGACACATTTTCATCTGCTCGCCTTCGCTGGGTAATTCTCGACATTGGGCTGCTGTGGTTCCCCATCGTCGATGAACTTTTCAACTGGCTCACCATTTCTCTGTCTAACCATCGCAAGATCCATTAACGAGATTTCTCTCTCTGTTGTAAAGAACTTTGAGATGAAGGCATCTTGCATCTGCTCCCATGTTCTCACAGAGCCAGCTGGTAATGACATGTACGATTGGAAAGCTTTTCCTGTCAGGGTGGATCCAAATAACCGCATACAGTATTGCGGGACCGCAGACCAGTTTCCCAATGTAGTCAGGAAGTGGGTGATGTGCTCCTCTAGCGACCCTCTGCCGTCGATTTTCCGAAGTCCGGGCATCTAAAGTTGGCCGGGAATGGTACCTCCTCTACTTCGGATGGGTATGGGACCCGATATTTGTAGCTACCTTTCCTCTCTTTCTCCTTTTCCTGTTGCATCATATGGGCTATTGTCTGGGACAGCTCCTCTCGTGATATGTGAGATGCGGAGGGTGGTGCACGTCCTATCGGTATGACTCTGGGTTGAATGGGCGGCTCTAGCTTGACCGGACCCTCTGCTGCACCTTGGGATTCCTCCGCCGATTGGAGGGTAGGTGGCGCGGTACTTCTGGTGGCGTTCTGTGCTATCAGAGTGGTCAAGGCCTCCTGGATGACCTTCATTCGATCGTTTGTCTCGCGGTTAGCCTCTACCAACCTGTCGATCTGATCTTGTAACGGAGGCAACTCTTCTGTCTCGTACAGTTCTTCCTCTGCCTCTGCGGCCACTTGCACCATTACTACTTGTGCCGACTGGATTTCTCGAATCGGTCCTTGTCTTGGTACGAGGATCGACATGGACTTAGGCTTTTCTTACGAGTCCGGCGGTTCTTTGTAGGGCATGAGGGTTTTGGGCAGCGGCGGGAACTGCTCGGTTCTTATTACGGGCGTTGCGGGCTCTGCCGGCGCAACCCTCCTGCCTGCAAGGGTCTTCTGTCCCTGCTTCGGCTGCCATTGTCTCTTATTTATAGGACGAGGTCTTGCGATATCCGCCTTCATATATGTTGCTAAATTAGTTGCTTTCTTCCGTTCTTTCTTTTGCCTGCGCGTTTCGATCAATTGTCCATCCTGAACTAGAGGCAGTCGGCGTGATCGAGGTGAAGCAAGGGAAGCTGAAGCCTCCGGTGGCGAGGAAAGTGCACAAACTGGTCATTGAGTACGCCATTTCCTTCGTCTGTCCTAGTGTCTTGCTAATTCTGTAGTGTCATAAAAATCGTTAGAATAGTTCACAAGTACGATCTGGAGTATGAACCCATTCGATCGCGGTGCACAAATTGACAGGGATAAGCAAGACGGTAAGCAAATGCGTGTAATTGGTGGAATGTGTGGGTTCAAAAACCCTTTTAAATGTCTGTTGCCTTGAAGATGAAGGGAAGAACGTTCCCGTTGAGAGTCGCCAGTTTGACGCCCGAGGACGCCGAACATTACGCCCGCGGTAACCTTTCCTATGCGTAAATTCGTGTTTGCAAAGGACTAATCTTAGAGTGTTCTTATACTCAGAGCAAACTAGAGATTCTGGGTTCGATCCCCAGCAGAGTCGCCAGTTTGTTAGAACTAGAGAATGAACATTCTCTGGAATGTTGTGTTTTGTGTTGCTCTGGGAGTTCTGAGTAATGGAACATTCATAGACAATCACAAGCATTCACAAAAGATACACACGAAGAGATATCGCAAGGCGAATTTTATTCCAAGATTCCGAGATCTTGTACATTCCAGGCCGTGATCTGGCACGACCCTTAATTACATCGAATAATCGATGACCCTTGATTAGAAGGCAAAAGACTAGTCAGCCGGGACTAGGTTTTTTGAGTTTATGGCCATGGGGCCTATATTTGTTTTACTGTACTGAACCACTTTGCGTTAGCCAGATGTCTATGTCCCATATTTTGACCGGAGACCCGGGTTAGGACTGTCAGGGTTTATTACTGAGATGGACGACTCTAGGCCCGCGCCTGTCAATGTAGGGACAGGTGACCTCGGGAAGTCCGCTCTGCAGTGGTGTGTACCTGCGCAGTCTAACCGGCGGGTACCGTTTAAACGGGTAGGGCATCGACTGCTGCATCGTGGCAGTTGAGTAATTGGTTTGTAAGGGATTGAAACTCTTCGGCGCTGTTTATTGTGGTAATCAAGGCCCGGCTGAGCTAGCTTTTAGCACAAATCGGATCATGCCTTTGTCGTGAACGTAAATATCAGCATATCTGCATAGCCCCGGATGCTGGCGACTCCTTTCCGGAAAGTTACTCCGTTCATTGCGTCGAATAGGGTCGAATCTTGAAGATGCTCGATTCTGTTCATTTAGAGTTCTCAAAACGTTCGCTTGGCCATTCCATTGCGTCCGGAATGCTCGAAATATCCAAGACTGGTTCCAGTAACCCTAAAAAATACTCAAAATTGGGCCCGGTGCGCCTGCTAACATGATCTGCAAATTGGCTGATTCCAGGGTGCGTGAGACCTGATTTACGGGTGCGTTGGGCTCCACGCACCTGTCAATTCAAAGCTGTTTCCCAAACGATTTTGAGGGTGCGTTGGTGCGTATTCAGGGTGCGTTGGTGCACGTACAGGGTGCGTTGGGAACTCTTCGCCGAACTTTGATTTGGCTGGATTTACAGATGCGTGGGGACTGAATTGACAGATGCGTGATGTCCTTTTAGACGCGTGAAGTCCTTTTACAGGTGCGTTTTGAATTTATGGAACCCAGGCCTTAGTGACGCGTCCGCACCCAAAAATGGGATCCCGATGGATGGAAGGGGTTCCGGCGAGGGTTCCGGCGAGCTTTTTTTTTTGTTTCCGGCGGCAGGAGCTCTCTCCCTCTCTCTCTTTTTTTCTCTCCTCTCCGTCGTCGTCGTCCCCTAAATGAGCGGGACGAGAGGTATTTATAGGTGAAGTCGACCAATAGCAGGACGCCACGTGTCACGCACCTGTTGGACGCTCCCAACGCACCTATTTACCTCATTGCAAGTGTCCGAAGATCATACGGGTGCGTGAGGTTCATCTGTCGGGTGCGTGAGACCTCACGCACCTGAAACCCATCTTTTAATCCGTCCGTTGATTGTGGGGTGCGTTGCCAGCTTTCAAGGTGCGTTGGATGCGTGGGCCTTCGCGAAATGGCGGGCCAGCATGTTGTTTTTTCAGGGTGCGTGGGACTTAATTTACGGGTGCGTTGGGCTCAACGCACCTGTAAGTTAAGTGCCGGTTTTTAGGGTGCGTCGGACACGTAAATGTGGGCTCCATCGGTTGGGTTTTGATTTTTGGGGTGTTTGTGGGGCCCGTTTTGTTGCGCAACCACTTGTACTGTTCATCATAAATCATAAAGAGGTCATAGGTCTGATTCCGGCCAGTTCTGATCACGGTGATCAGCGGGGTCTGCTAAGGAATTTGACCAAGTCAGGGAGGTCACGTACACCTCCGTTTTGCGTGCGCCACAAGGCGTTCTTTGCGCGATTCCTTCAGAGGTATATGGTTATTTGGCTTATTTTAAGAGTGTCCACTATTTGGGACCCCAACATCGCCTCCTGAAGCTATAAAAGGAGAACATAATAAAGAGCTCAAAGCCCACGCCAAACACAATTTATCTTTACAGTCTTTACCTTTTATCTTAACCTAGCTTAGCCTTAGTTTTTTAGATCGCTACTATCCAACACCACCACTACGGTACACTTAGGAATAAGATAAATATGTACAACTTTCTGTTGTCGAATCCCAATCCATTGAGTCCTTACTCAGAAGATCAAATACCTTTGTCACATCCTGCTAACCATTCGCTAGATCGTTTGTCCATACGAACAGTTAAGGTATTTATATCTTATTTTATTTTATTCTCTAATTTATTTGTTACTTTATTAATTATATTGAGTATTATTTATAAATCAATAAAAGTCGGCATTGTTTTTAACGTCCTTTTGTTTTAATCAAACCATCTTCGTTCCATTAAGAAATACATTGTTTGTAATTACTGGTGAAGGAACAAGTCCTTCAGACATAAGGAAAAAATAATCCATAGGAAGGACTAACTTCTACATTTCTGTAAATCTCTCGATTGCTGTTACAACTGATGGTTGAGAGGGCAGGTAAGTCATATAATTCAATCTTACACGATTCATCTCAGTGCGGGGGGCACCAACATTTAATCAAACTAAGTAAGTACGACTTGGCATGTCCGCACTTTCCTAATTGCACACGTTAACCAAATATAGGTTCTTGGTAATGTGTGGCACTGTGTTTGATTGAATTCAGTAAAAATGTTTTTTGGTAAGCTCGATGGGACCTAGTAAGTTACCTTTGGTATTTTTCAATAAATGATGCCTCCTATTCGCCAGCCCTAAGTATAAATCCGCAATGTAGTAATAACTCGGTGAGACCGAGGTCGATCTGTGGGGATTGTAGTAACAATTCTAAAGATTAATAACTAGGACTATC
>PVNU02003734.1:0-103286 GCA_003013855.2 Liriodendron chinense | reverse complement strand
GGACGCTCATAGCCCAAACCTACACGTGACAATGTATGGGAGAAGTAGGACGTTCTAGCCTATTCTCAATTCTATACACCCACATGGAGCCACGTGCATGTATGAATTAGCCATTCTTTATTATTACTACCGATTTATACCAAGCCACTTATCGTCTAACCAACCTTTGGTATCACCACATCCTTCCTTATGGTTCATCTCTCATCAAAATAGTCGTAACCGACGCATCACATCCCAGGATGGCGGCCCGTACTACTAAGCTTCATAACAACCATACTCAACTATCATCTATGGAGATCCTTAACAACTTTAGGAATAATATAATAAGTAAATATAATAATACTAGTAGTAATAAATGGATTTAACAACCAATTAATCGGGCGATCTTGATACCACCACCACAGATCAGGGTTCCCTCCATATATATATAGGAATATAACAATATAAGAATCTCTATTAGACAATCACAACTATTCTTTATACAGTATAGAAAGAAAGGTGGTCCCTTTAAAGATGGTTACACAAATCTCATATGTGCAACAACATAAATCTATTCCTTACTAGTTCTCTAAGTCTAATGAATATCCTCATCACCATGAGATGGAAAAGTATCTAAAAGCATTCATATATAGCTAACTAAGGAGAGAACAAATAAACACATGTAAACAAAAACACATAAGAATTATCAACTTATAAAACATGAAATTATTAATCCAATCTTAAAGGAGTTCTCATCTTATGATATTCGACTTATTAAAGATATACGATGATGAAATAATAGCAAGATGGTACTCCTCTCTCTTACCTCCCTCTCTCTCTCTCTCTCTCTCTCTTTCTCTGTCTCCCTCTCTTAAATTCGTGGGTGGGGGGTCACCTTTGGCTAAGAGAGGCCCTTTATATAGAGGTAGGGTTGAAATTAGGGTTTGGAGGTGCGTAGTAGAAATATAGAGAGGGATGTGCACGCGAGGTCTTGTGTAACAACCTCTCGAGGTGGGTTTCTCAAATCTTAATATCGGATGATCTTTGATCAATTCCAATCCGTTCATCTTATTAAGCTCGAAGAGTAGAGTCAGAATACGTAAATTTCTTGATGATCCACATTCCAGATTGACCGATCCTTAAAAATGGTCTAATGGGTGCTAAAATGGGCTATATCTCAATTAACGGTCTACGCTTGATGATCAGGGCCCAAATTTTGGAAAAATATGTAGTCATGATAGGCAAACAATTGTACAAAGTTTAGTGGTTGATTGATGGTGAGGAATACCTAGATCTGAAATTCTAACTTTTGGCGGAAAAGGAAGGGGCTGGCTTATGGTTCAACGGTGTAAGATTGTAAATCGGGGTCCAAATTTGTGTAAAAATCGTAGTCATATGAGTATAATGGGTGGTCCAAATTTGAGAAGCGATTGATGGTGAGAAGTGGGTAAATGGAAATGTTCAAATTTGAAAAGAGTTGGTAACTCGTTAATTTCTAGAACGGGATAACTTCGCGCATAAGAAAGAGGCTTATCAATGTGGGGCAATCAAATCACACTATTGGTCCATGATAAAGACGATCCAAGTCACTCATATGAAGAAAAAATATTCGACTACGACTAACCATCTACTTTCCTCACTCGATGGACATGAAAATCAAGGGTTAAGGGCTGATTTGACAATTGGACCACTTCTACTATGATTTAAGGGTTGAAATTTAATGTGTATGTTAATATGTGCCCAAAAGCTCAAATCCAGGATTTTGCGTGAAAGTGATCGTCAGAAACTATAATACTTAAAAATGTCATCTTAACTTAAGTTTAGCTAATGGCATTTTTGTAATTTTTGTAAATATTTGAGTTTAACGAAATCTAACTCTTCTACATTGTTAATGAGGTCATTTTAAGCAACTTTAATAAAGGGTACTCCATATGATCTCCTACGGATGTCCCATTATTTAATTTTTATATCAATGGCCGGTATTTAATATAAAAAAATAGAAATAATTTCAAAAAATTTTAAAATAATTACGGTAAATTCGGGGCGTTACAACTCCCCCCACCTTAAAAACTAAATTTCGTCCTCAAAGTTACCTGAATGTACGGCGAAAAGGTGTGGATAAGCTTTCTTCATTTCTTCTTCGGTCTCCCACTTGCTTCCTCTTCTCCGTGAAAACGACCATACAACTTTTACTAGTGGAATGATTTTCCTTCGCAGTAAGTGCTCGTTTTGGTCCACGATACGCAGTGGTTCTTCGATGTATGACCCGTCACTACGTACTTTGATCTTTTCCCATTCGATCACGTGAGCATCGTCTCTGTTGTACTTCCTCAACATCGATACGTGAAAAACGTTATGGACGTTTGCTAGCTGCGGGGGTAAGGCCAGACGATATGCTACTTCACCAACTCATTGGAGAATCTAAAATGGTCCGATGAAACGCAGAGCTAACTTCCCTTCTGTCCGAACCTCAGCATTCCTTTCTTAGGCGATATCTTTAAAAATACATGATCCCCTTCTTGGAACTCCAGATTCCGTCGTCGGTTATCTGCATAACTCTTTTGCCTGCTTTGAGCTACTTTTAGGCACTTCCGAATGATGTCAATCCTTTCTGAGGTAATTTGAACAATTTCCAGCCCAATCAAGCTTCAATCTCCTACTTCGGCCCAACATTGAGGCGTGCGACAAGGACGACCATACAGTGCTTCAATGGTGCCATACCTATACTTGCCTGAAAAGCCATTGTTATAAGCAAACTCTGCAAGAGGTAGGTAATCTGCCCAACTTCCCTTAAAGTCCAACACACATGCTCGCAACATATCTTCCAGAATCTGGTTCACACGTTTCGTTTGACCATCCGTCTGTGGGTCGTAAGCTGTACTATACTTGAGCAACGTTCCCATAGCTTGTCGCATCTTTGACCATAATAATGACGTATAGCGTAAATCTCTATCTGATATAATCGATACCGGTACCCCATGTAAACGTACAACTTCTTTCACATACAACTCCGCCAATTCTAATACCTTCGCCAACACTCGCGTCGCGACAAAGTGAGCTGATTTGGTGAGGCGATCTACTATCACCCAAATGGCGTCATGATTCTTTCTCAACTTGGGTAAACCCGTGATAAAGTCTATAGTAATGTGCTCCCACTTCCATGTAGGGATCTCCAGTTGTTTCAACAATCCTCTTGGCTTTTTGTGCTCGACTTTTACCTGTTGACACGTGAGGCACTTAGATACATATTCTGCGATCTCTCGCTTCATGTTGTTCCACCAGTACTGCCTCTTCATGTCTTGATACATCTTCGTGCTCCCCGGGTGAATCGTTAACTTCGAGCAATGTGCTTCGTCCATCACTTCCTTCTTCAAACTTAGTTTATTTGGCACACATAGACAGTCGCGAAAACATATGCCTCCATCTGATCCAATTCGCCAATCTACGTTTCTTTCATCAGCCATAAATTTTGTCAATATTTTCTGTAGTTCACCGTCTTGGTTCTGAACGTCAATGATTTTACGCATCAAGGTCGGTTCTACTACAATATTATTCGCTTTCACTACTTAGCTCCCAACGTTTAATTTTACATCAAAATCTTTATAAAATTTAGCATTTCCCACTTCTTGAGGATGCAAGACATTGTTGTCTCATGCACCTTCTTCCTACTAAGGGCATCAGCCACTGCATTAGCTTTCCCAGGCTTGTAACACAACTCTATCTGAAAATCCTTAAGTGTCTCCATCCACCTTCGTTGGCGCATATTCAGATCTTTCTGCTGAAACAAGTACTTTAGGCTCTTGTGGTCGGTGTTTAACTTAAATTGCTCCCCATACAAATAATGTCTCCAAATCTTCAAGGTAAAGATCACAACTGCTAATTCTAGGTCATGTGTGGGATAGTTCTGCTCATGTGGTCTCAATTGGCGAGAGGCGTAAGCTATTACCTTATCTCCCTGCATCAATACACAACCTAGGCCTGCTCGTGAGGCATCGGTATGGACCACAAATTCTACTCCTTCTTCGGGCAATATTAGAACTGGGGTTGTTGTTAACAATTCTTTCAGCCTTTGGAAAGCTTCTTCTGCCTTCGTGCTCCAGACAAAGCGAGTATTCTTCCTAGTTAACTGGGTCAAGGGGCGAGCGATCTTTGAGAATTCTTTGATGAAACGACGATAGTATCCTGCAAGCCCTAGGAAACTTCGCACTTCGGTGACTGAGGTAGGTTGGATCCATTGGCGGACCGCCTCAACTTTGGACTGGTCGACTGCTATCCCATCGCGAGTGACTACATGACCAAGGAACTTGACTTCTTCTTCCCAGAAATCACATTTCTTTAACTTAGCATACAATTGGTTGTCCTTCAGTGTCTGCAGAGCTATTCTTAGATGCTCAACGTGCTCTTCCTTACTCTTCGAGTATATGAGGATATCATCGATGAAAACAATAACGAATTTATCTAGGTAGGGCTTGAATACACAGTTCATTAGGTCCATGAATACTGTTGGGGCATTTGTCAATCCGAAGGGCATGACAACAAACTCATAATGTCCATACCTCGTTTTGAATGCCGTTTGGAAATATCCGCATCTCTCACTCTTAGCTGATGGTACCCGGACCTTAAATCAATCTTCGAAAACAACTGGGCTCCTCTTAACTGGTCGAAAAGATCATCTATGCGCGGAAGAGGATACTTGTTCTTAATAGTGGCTTGGTTCAACTTTCTATAATCAATACACGGGCGAAGTCAACCATTTTCTTTCCATACAAAGAGGACAGGCGCGGCCCAGGGAGATACGCTGGGGCGAATAAATTCTTGCTCTAGGAGTTCTTCTAACTGTTTCTTCAATTCTTGCAATTCTACAGGAGCCATACGGTACACTGCCAATGCTATAGGTGCTGTACTGGGCACGAGATCAATGGCAAAATCTACTTCACGCTTCGGGGGTAGACCAGGAATATCTTGGAATACTTCAGGGAATTTAGCTACTATGGGGATTTAGTTGACAGATAGGTCAACCGATTCTCCGACGCACATCAACCGTTCGATTACTTCCTTCCTCTTCTTACCTTGGAACACTACCGGGTCGTGGCTCGGGAGAGACAATGATATGGTCTTGGCATGGCAATCCAAATTCACCCGATGCTTAGAGAGCCAGTCTATTCCCAAGATCACGTCGAAGTTCTTCATGTTCAATACAACTAGATTTGCTTCGAATTTGACTTTGCCAATGGTTAAAGGACACTTTCAACATTCCTTTCTTAGTTCTACAATTCGACCGATAGGTGTTGCTATGACCACAGATTCACCTAAGCGTTCTACCTTTAAGTTTAATCGAGCTACAACTGATGCAGCAATAAAAGAAATGGAGGCACCGCTATCAAATAAGACAACTACTGGATCATCGCCGATAAAGATAGTACCTTCGATGGCGCGGGGGTCTTCTTCCACATTATCTGGTGGAGCCATAGCGTAGAGACGTCCTTATTGCTTTTGGTTTGGATTTGGTGCTTCTCTCTTCTGCATTTGAGGACGGGCTGCTACAGGTGGTCTGGGTGCTTGATTCTGCTGTTGTGGTTGACTCGCCTTAGGCTGGGAGGCATTCTTCTCATCTGCAGCCTTCTTGAAACAATTGATGACCTTGTGTCCTAGCTTTCCGCAGTAGTGACAGTTGAAGGGGTCCTGGTTCTGTTGCTGATTGGTTGGTGCAAGTCTTGGCCTCTTGTCAGGAATGGAAGGTGGGTTTGGTACTGCTCTGCTTTTCTGGCCTACTTGTCTTGTTTGATTTTGTTGCTAGACATAGCATTTAGTGTCTTTCTCAACGATCATTGCTCGATCTATGATCTCTTCATAAGTACGCAGCTTCAATATGCTAATCTTTGACCGAATACTAGGCCTCAAGCCTTCCTGGAACTTGTGGATCTTATAGTCCAGGTCTTCTACTGCTGATGGTAGGTAACTTGATAACTCAGCAAATTTGTCTTCATATTGGGCTATGGTGAGGTTACCTTGCTCTAGTTTCAGGAATTCATACATCTTCTCTTTCCTATATGCTTCAGGAAAAAACTTGTCATAGAACTTGGCATGGAAAGTGTCCCACGTCCACTGGAATCCTTCTGGGACTCTTCTTTTTGCTGCCTGTCACCAAACGTAGGCTGTCCCCTCTAATAGGTATGTAGCTAGGGTCACTCGGTGTTGCATGGGGCAAGCCAGGGTGTCCAGTGCCTTAGCCACTTGCTTGAGCCAATAATCCGCCTTGGTAGGGTCAGGGTTTCCATGGAACTTCTCAGGATGTAGCTTCAGGAATTTCTTAATCAGGATGGTTTCTTTAGGAAGCATGAACCGAGGTTGATTTGGTGGAGGAGCCTGTCTAGGTGCTAGGGGTACTTGAAATGTTTCAGGTTGATTTTGGGGTGTTGGTGTGGTTGTCTAAGTTTCCACTAGAGGCAGAGGTGCGGTTTGAGTAGAGGTTGGAATCGGAGTTTAGCTAGGGGTCACGATCGTTATCAGTTGTTCATGGGTGGCCTAGTGTCGGGTTTGTTGCTCATGTTGTTAGGCCTGTTGTTGCTGAATGATACCAGTGAGATGATCGAGTGCGCCTAACATAGCTTCCCAAGGTTGTAGAGCATTAGAGTTTCCTCCCACTGAAGTCATTGGTGGATTTGTATTAGGACTCGCAGTGTTAGCCATGGGTGGTGACTCAGGCTGGGGTGAGGCAGCGGAAACGTTTCTTGAAGATTTTCTTTTAGGGGCCATCAAGCTGAAAATAAGTGTTCTATAGGTTAGAGGGCACTTCTAAGGTGAAAACTAATGAACTCAAATCAGAAAGTTAGAGTTAGAGGTTCACCTAGCTCGTAGTTTGGGAATCTGATACCCAGGACCTGATTGCGCTCTCAGATTTTTTTCTCTCAAACCGGAAGTCCTTTTCTCTGAAATTTGGAGGGTAGATAGATGATTAGGTGGGGAATACCTCAAATTTTTCTAATAATAAAAATCTCATGATAAAGTATAGTTCTGACTCCAACAAGTCTGAAAAATGTAACAAATCAGCAGACTTTTACACAACAAATGTGCTATTGCCAGAATTTTACTGATTTAATTACACATCGGATTGATCTAAAATTTTATACAAATACTGGGGACTGAGTTAGGAATCTCCAGAAAAAATTATAAAATTTTCTGATATTAAAAATATATTTTCTAATGTCATAATTACAGATGGGTATAAAAATCTGCCCTAATTGAAATAATTAGAAATAAAATAGTTACTCCTAATTATTTATGGAGAAAATTCACAAGATTCAATGAATTGATGATTCAAATATGGGGAATAGATGAGAGCCCCAAATATTTAAAAAAAATGGAAATTTCTTTCCAAAAAATCCTAAAATGTTGAGATTTCTAAGTTCCACGACTACCCTAGTAAATTTCAAGGAACCTAAGTGTGGGTCTCTAAGTTCATAACATTACATACCATTAATAGGATTGAATCTAAATGATTTGTCTCTAATCATTGGGGACCTAAGCCCTAAGATGAGTTAATTATGATATGGATTTAGGCTTCTCGCCCAGAGGTCCCATTTTGCTCTGATAGCAACTTGTAACACCCCAAGATTTCGGCTCCCGTGTACATCACGACAGCCGAATTCCCAAGGTTATTTAGAATGTGTGAGGGTTATACCCCTTACATAATTTTCACACAAACATGCACATTTCATACTATTTGGAAAATCATGAGCAAGACGGTGAAACCAAACTTATATATTATTTCATTAACTAAACTAAATCATCAAACCATGTAACCATCATTCAATCCAACACCATGTTCATAACTACGTCCTCCCATTGGGACTTATTACAATTTCAAATACTAAATAAATGCTAGAACTATGAATGACTATGCGGTCTCGTCTTCCACCATCTGCTCCCACGAGCCATCATAATCGTCTCCTTGAGGCTCGAGCTCCTGAGGATCGTTACCTACATGTTCTAAATTATTTCCACAAAACACCGTCAAAAAGTGGCATAATGAAGAACTACTTTAAGGTTAGAAATAATAATCGCATAAAAATCATAACAAAACATCCATTATTCTTTCTTAATGTAATGCATGATAATGCATGACCCAGCATAGGAATCCATAGACATGCCGCCAGGGGTTTTGGGACACGCAAGCCCATAATTTTGCCCGACCACGTGAGAAACGGGACGCTCATAGCCCAAACCTACACGTGACAGTGTATGGGAGAAGCAGGACGTTCTAGCCTATTCTCAATTCCATACACCCACATGGAGCCACGTGCATGCATGAATTAGCCATTCTTTATTATTATTACTCATTTACACTAAGCCACTTATCGTCTAACCAACCTTTGGTATCACCATATCCTTCCTTATGGTTCATCTCTCATCAAAATAGTCGTAACCGACGCATCACATCCAAGGATGGTGGCCCGTACTACTACGCTTCATAACAACCGTACTCAACTATCGTCTTATGGAGATCCTTAACAACTTTAGGAATAATAATAATAATAATAAATATAATAATAATAATAGTAATAAATGGATTTAACAACCACTTAATCGGGCGATCTTGATACCACCACCACAGATCAGGGTGGCCACTTAACCGGACAAGCTAAAAGCATCGTCTCAGGTTAGGGCAACCTCTTAACCGGGTGTTCCGATATTCATCACCACAGATCAGGGTCCATCCATATATATAAAAGGAATATAACAATATAAGAATCTCCATTAGACAATCACAACTATTCTTTATACAGTATAGAAAGAAAGGTGGTCCCTTTAAAGATGGTTACACAAATCTCATATGTGCAACAAACATAATTCTATTCCTTACTAGTTCTCTAAGTCCAATGAATATCCTCATCACCATGAGATGGAAAAAGTATCTAAAAGCATTCATATATAGCTAACTAAGGAGAGAATAAATAAACACATGTAAACAAAAACACATAAGAATTATCAACCTACAAAACATGAAATTATTAATCCAATCTTAAAGGTGTTTTCACTTTATGATATTCGACTTATTAGAGATATAAGATGATGAAATAATAGCAAGATGGTACTCCTTCTCTCTCTTACCTCCCTCTCTTTCTCTTTCTCTCTCTCTCTTTCTCTTTCTCTCTCTTTCTCTCTCTCCCTCTCTTAAATTCGTGGGTGGGGGATCACCTTTGGCTAAGAGAGGCCCTATATATAGAGGTAGGGTTGGAATTAGGGTTTGGAGGTGCGTAGTAGAAATATGGAGAGGGATGTGCACGCGAGGTCTTGTGTAACAACCTCTCGAGGTGGGTTTCTCAAATCTTAATATTGGATGATCTTTGATCAATTCCAATCCATTCATCTTATTAAGCTCGAAGAGTAGAGTCAGAATACGTAAATTTCTTGATGATCCACATTCTAGATTGGCCGATCCTTAAAAATGGCCTAACGGGTGCTAAAATGGGCTATATCTCAATTAACGGTCTACGCTTGATGATCAGGGCCCAAATTTTGGAAAAATATGTAGTCATGATAGGCAAACAATTGTACAAAGTTTAGTGGTTGATTGATGGTGAGGAATGCCTAGATCTGAAATTCCAACTTTTGGCGGAAAAGGAAGGGGCTGGCTTTGTGGTTCAACGGTGTAAGATTGTAGATCGGGGTCCAAATTTTGTGTAAACTCGTAGTCATATGACTATAATGGGTGGTCCAAATTTGAGAAGCGATTGATGGTGAGAAGTGGGTAAATGGAAATGTTCAAATTTGAAAAGAGTTGGTAACTCGTTAATTTCTAGAACAGGATAACTTCGCGCATAAGAAAGAGGCTTATCAATGTGGGGCAATCAAATCACACTATTGGTCCATGATAAAGACGATCCAAGTCACTCATATGAAGAGAAATATTCGACTACGACTAACCATCTACTTTCCTCACTCGATGGACATGAAAATCAAGGGTTAAGGGCTGATTTGACAATTGGACCACTTCTACTATGATTTAAGGGCTGAAATTTGATGTGTATGGTTAATATGTGACCAAAAGCTCAAATCCAAGATTTTGCGTGAAAGTGATCGTCAGAAACTATAATACTTAAAAATAGCATCTTAACTTAAGTTTAACTAATGGCATTTTTGTAATTTTTGTAAATATTCGAGTTTAACAAAATCTAACTCTTCTACATTGTTAATGAGGTCATTCTAAGCAACTTTAATAAAGGGTACTCCATAATGATCTCCTACGGATGTCCCGTTATTTGAATTTTTATATCAATGGCCGGTATTTAATATAAAAAAAATAGAAATAAATTTCAAAAAATTTTAAAATAATTACGGTAAATTCGGGGCATTACACAAGACAGTATTGTTCTTCAGCTTCCACTAGAAAGAGAAATTATCCTTCAGCCTATATCAGGAGACAGTGTCGTTCTTGATCAGTTCCCATCAGAAAGAGAATTATCTTTCAGCTCGCATCGTAGCTGAAATCATTAGCTGCTTCATGTTGCACCTAGAATTATCCTTCAGATAATATTACCATCTAAAGCATATTACGAAGAGGAGGTGTCCACTGACCCATATTGTGGGCTGCGATTGGTCCTTAAAAGGTGTTACTCTTTAGTCTATATCAGAAATGAACCTATTCTTTGGGTCACATCGTAAAACTAGATCATTCTTCGAATGGACTTATATTCAAGCTTATGTTATGAGGAAGAGCCGTTCACTAGGTCACATTGCGAATCAAGATCATCAGTTAGTCGGTTCTATCCAGACAGATACCTAGAGACCCGAGTGCTTGAAACATAGGCGATTACCAAACCAGTCAAACCTTCCATCTTCAATGGTGCAAGCCGTTAAACACATTTTGCTCGGTCTCAGACAGCATAACTTTTAGCAAAAAGGAGATCGCAATCCCTCAAGAAGGATTGCAACCCATCAAGGTGGGAAGATAGATCAAGACCAATAAGAAGATCATGCAAGCCATGTGTCTTTTGTATTTGAAGCTAACGAGTCATATGAGAAAAATGACAGAGTCTATAAGAAGAGAGAAGGACTAGGGGCAAGCCCGGATGTACGACAACTTGGTAACAATGAGTTGTGTAGGCAAAGTTGATTTAGCGGATTTAATTGAAGTGTCACGGTCAGGTATTGCGCCAACCCAAATTAAAGACGACGGGTAACCCATCAATAATGAACTACGAGGAGTGAGCACAGGAATCCTCGAAGAGCTATGAAGCACATATCTAAATATGAATATCCCCGAGAAGGGAGGGTAGTCTCAACATGACCTGTAGCATCAAGGGGGATATTGAGCTTAGCAATACCCGAAGCGATTGTTAAGGGAATCAACTCCTGTTTTCTTTTACAATATCGTTGTCCTGCATAAGTGACAGATGCGAATACGACGCTCTAATTATCAATCTACAGTTGGCACAAAACATGTGTATAAGATCATTGCAGATATAAAGTGAGTTTCGATCAATCATCAGATAGCTAGCAATCAAAGATAAAGTATATAAGCCAAAGTTGTCCCATGTCACCACTTGGCGTATCCGTTGTTTCTAAGGTAGTACAATCATATACATCTCCAGACAAGGGAATATGCAAGTGGATGTCCTTACAAACTTGATTGTCGCCCTTGCGCACCCAGGGGGCAGCCCATTACACATCACTATAAAAGAGTAGAGAATTTTGCCATTATTGGAGCTGAAAGGCGAGGCTTCCAGCTGCCGGCCTATGTGTCACTTCGAAGAGGCGAATGAAGATCGGAGACTGCCATTCGCGATCTATTTGGAGTACAACCACTAAAATAAACAAAATAGAGATACCAATAGCAAAAGAGAATGGGAAGGATAGTAGATCTTAAATGAGTTCTTCCAACCCTCCACCATCTGCAATAAGTTAGTCATTGTGGGGAAAGAAGTAGAGGTGACGAAGAAAAAATCAATTCCTGACACATGATACCTTGGAACAAATTGCCACTGCAGGACTTAAATCCTTGAAGGACGTCTCACTGAGCGCTGATTAGAAGGCTCAGGAGAAGTAAAAGATCAGTCATGAGGGGTGGAAACCGACCGAAGCACAAACATGTCTGCAAGGATCTCCTCCCTATAATATTTGCATCAGCAAGAGTTGCAGAAAACCACTCCCAGTATTATGATTTTCATGGAACGTCCCACAAAGTCTCTAAACTCACAATAAAAAATAGATCCAAGAGGCAACTGGGTGGCATCTCAAGTAGGTTACGAGGTTAAACAGGACCGTACAATACTCCACGTCATGAGTCAAAACTCAATTTAATCTCTCAAGCAATGATTGATTATAACAAGACCACGATACTCCATGTCACGAGTATAAACAGAAGCTTATACTGTCAAGCTATGTGAGACTTGGTATTATTTTTTTGGAGGCGAGTGTGGAGCACAATAAGCTTATATATTCACCAAAGCAATGACATACAAACAAGCACCGACAGAATCAGAAGGGAAGTGATCTTACCGAACACTTATCTTCTTCCAATGCATTTTCCTTATTGCATATACATATCTCTTGATTCATTTATCACTTCGCCTATTAATGTCATGCAAATTAGCCAAGCACTCACACACCTTACATAAACATGAAATGATAAATGTTGCATAGAGCATGATTGCAATATCATAATAGTACCATCATCACATTGTCACCTAAACTTGAACATCACATTGTAAGTCCACGAGATGTCATACAAACTCATGCAAGATACTTATGTCTATCCTCTTGATAGATAAAACACATCAAGAAAATAAAGAGCAACAGAAGTTCAATAAGACAAAGCAGCGACGAAAGTAGTATCTCGATCAAGTCTAACAGTCGGTTTTGGTGTTCTGACAGGCCTAAGGAAAGGTCCAAAGTTGTCACACTCAACGCACCTCATATTTCTTCAATCATCATAAAGTGCAGGGACATGCAGGACATTAAACCCAAACTCTTAGGCTGCCATCATTCCTCTCCCAGCCTGAGGAACGCTCACTAGTGGCACCAAAGAAAGTAAATTAAAAGAAGCAAGCTCTGTAACTTGTCATACGTGCGCCACACCACCAATATTGATTATGAGTTTATATACATCAACCATCAAGAGCGATTACAAAACTTCTATATGCCGACTACCAGTATCGATTGTAGGCTTCCACATACCTTTCTTCGAAAACAATTATAGATCTCCAGATGTTTATCTCATTCGCTGGTATCAGCCATGAATCTCTATACATATACTCTATTGACATCAGTCACAGAATTTCGTGTATATATATTTCGTCATTATTGTCGCAGATCTTCATATACATATATTCTACTAGTATCGATCATGGATCTTTGCGTACGTTCCTCTAATTGACATCAGTCATAGGCTCCTACATATATCTATCGTCATCCTCAGCTACTAGATTATATATATCTACAATCACCCCTAGCTACCGGATTATATATATCTACTGATACCGACACCTATAGATTCTATACATCCTTTATTATCATTCATTATAGGACTAGACATATCTGCCGCCAACATCAGTTAAAGAATTATATGGATCTTCCATCAGCATCATTAGAGGGTCAAGATTATGGATTCATACACCTACTGGTAGAATACTCCAAGGGACCAACAATGAGTTAAAGTAACTCCACACTGTAACGAATTTGCTACGCTATAAATCAAATCAACATAACTAAGAAGGAAGCGACGGAGCCAAAAGTACTATTAGACTATAACATGATTAGAAGGCTTAAAATTCTAATTTCACAAATACAAGTTAAATCAGTCTTGCGCCTTCATGACGCAGTGATACCAAAGTAGCAGCTGCAAAACTGGAAGGACAACAAAGTCCCAAAGGGAAGCGAGAAGAACCAGAAGACCCTTATACCTCCATGGCATCGTAGCAATCAAATGAAATCCACATAATCGAAAAGGGAGGGAATGTACTAAAAAATGAAGAAAATGATTAGGACGAGCCTGATTTATATACTTACGCTCAAAATCGGTGCACTGCACTGGTAGAGCATAAACGTCCAGCGCAGTGCACCAGGGGGGCACTTGTTGGGGCTCAAAATTTCACCAATGACAGAATGGTTAATGATGGCTCAAAACGAATGGTCTGGATCGGTTCAAGACCCGAAAAATAGCCAAAAAAGTGACAGAACACCTTCCATACATGTAATACACATAGAACTCATGCAAGAGAATAGTGCATATGGCCATGCATACCTAAAGCCCGCATGAACACATGCAAGCGTTAAGCTAAGCCATCACATGCATGTCACCAACTCATGCATACTATGCATAACCACACATACCACACACATGTACGTTGTTTTGCATGCCATGAATGCAACCCGTATAGCCCATGTATACTACCCATGTATGAAGCCCATGAAGGCACTGAGTATAAATGTAACTCTCATCGATGCCATACATATATCCTAGACACACATACATTCACACCACGTATGAAAACTATGCTCGTGTAACCCATTCATACATGCATGTATAACACATACAAACCATGGACCATGCCTCTGACTCATGCATGAAACACGTGTCATCCATGCAACAAATGCATACATGCCACAAACTACATATGCACATGCATATGCAATGCATGCACGACCTAAACACCACAAACATATCCTGTGCACACATAAAACCACAACATGTATACAAATTCACACTGCCCATTGTAACTTTCCCACCAGACATTGTTCTCTGTACCCCACCATGGAGTATATACTTGATCTAAGCTTATCATCTGTTTCGCCAGCCCATTTTACCCCTTAGGACAGAAAATGAAGAAGATCCGAGTCTTGGGTAGACTATACCATGAGAAATATTGGAGGAAGAATTGTTCATTGTTGGAAGTTGGCAACATACATAAAGCATGTAAAACTCACATTTTAAAACATCCGAATTTATGTAAATACAACTTAATGAGCTTACCCTAAATGTTGCTATAAGGGCCCCATCGTGATGCATAAGGGTAATCCAAACCTCCCAGACATCTTGATAGCTCATTTTAACCCTTGGGACCAAGTATGAGGCATATCTGAAGCTCAGGTGGGACACACCACAGGAAGTTCAACGCTCACCATTATAACTCCCAAAATGAGTGATCACCCGTTAAACCTCTCAAGTGGCTCACCACAATATTGTTTTCAAAGATCTAGACCAGTGTCCTAGGGGGGTCACACATGTGGAACATTTAAATGATTGCTTGACCCAACATCTCTGTGGCCCCAAAGTATCATTCAACAACAAAACAACAGTGGCATTATTTCTTGTGGTATGGCCCACATGAACATCTGATTGCCTCAAACTTGGGTCCACCCCTTAGAATAACACTCCTGAGTCAATGGATGGCTTTGATCCTAGACTCATAGACTATAAATGGGACCCACTTAAAAGTTTGTAAAAACACGTGGAGACATGCGCTGAAGTCACGGTTGAAAACTGGTTACCGTTGAAAACATGTGTGGGGCCACCATGGTGCCCTTTAAACCATCTGAACCGTTCAAGGAGTCACAAGTGCCCACATCTGTCATATACATGAACACTATCCTGATCTAGCACTGCTGTGACTCTGCATGAGTCTTCAACGGTGACTGTGCAGTGGAACTGTTTCCTCTCGTATGGCCCACCTGGAACTCGAATTTAGGTGAAACTTAAGGCCACCTCCTAGAATGATGACCTTGAACTAATGAACCGCTCAGATTTGGGGCCCACGAACTACAAATGGAACTCATTAATAAACTTTCCAAAAGACGTACGAACCATGCAACTTGTGTTACAAACAGATTGTCAAGATCAATCAACGTGCAACGCCTCTAAGAGCCCAACATTAGAGTGCTTTGGAGAATCTAACCTATTCACAAGATTAATGTGGTCCACACGAGCTTGAGAACACAAGAATTAACTTGATCAAGTTTCAAGTGGACCACACCATAAGAGAATAAATATCTACTATTATAACTCCCAAACCAGCAATTATATAAATGTTACGTGCGTAGCATTCTAGAGAAGAAGAAGAGAGAGGAGGAGAGGACGAGATTGAGAGCGTAAGAGGAGTTTTGACATATGCTCAATACCTGCGCCCACCCTTTTGAGGTGGGATACATGCGCTCAGTACATGCGCCCACCCTTCTTAAGTGGGATACATGTGCCCGTCCTTCTAAGGAGGGATACATGCGCTCAGTCCATGTGCCAGCCATTGTAGGCAGGATACATGCGCTCAGTCCATGTGCCAGCCATTGTAGGCAGGATACATGCGCTCAATGCATTCGCCATCCCTTCTGAGGAGGGATACATGCGCCTGCCCACAAGACCATTCACTAGCCCTTCATGGCATGCGCTGAGGCACGATGTATGTGTTTGCCCATACATGCGCTCCCTCTAAAAGTCATGCACCCGCCGCTCTCCGAACATATGTGCTCCTAGCTGAAATGCATGTGCCTCCAACTTAGTCACATGCATCCCACCTTAGAGCGGGTGCGCCCCAACCAATGAGCATGCACCCAACATCAGCTGCCATGTGCTCAGACTGGTTTTGACCTGATTTGGCCTAATTGGCCAAGCGCCGATATGGATTTAGCCTAATTAGACATGCACTTAGCATAATTTCATCCTAATTTAACTTAATTGCACAAGCACTCGGCTTGATGTGGCTTAATTACATACTCATTCTTCTTAATCCCACCTAATCCAGCATTCACTCTACGTAATCTAACATGCACTCTACCTAATTCAACTTAATTCAACATGCACTTTGTGATATTTGCAATGCACTAAAGACTCTCACCTTGTTTGTGATGTTTTACACGTTTATGCATACATGAGTAGTTCCTCTACTTAGCTCTTATTGCATATCAGTTACTAACAAAAGTGCAGGACTAAGACCACTCCCGAAGAAGAGTCAGAATATTCCCGAATGATCCGTCAATTGATCACAAGAGCTTTGTATCGATTATGTTCATTGCACAACTAGAGTTTGGCCCAGATTGAGGCTCCCGATTAACCAAAGGGGACTATGGTCACCACTAGAAATCAGACCGGAGAGTTTCAAATCACTCAAATCCTTTGCTATGGATTGCTATTTCAAAGCTAGCCGATGTACTACCCATCCAAAATGAGATCTGTAGGTTGAGTCATTCAAGAAGTTATGATGTGCCTTCCAGAAGTTATTAGTACACTTTATTTTGTCAATTGACGTGTTGGTTGGTCGCGTCTTGTCGTGTGAGCCCCGGTCGAAAATTTGAAGATCAAGACTCGAAGATTATGCTTCTTCCATTGCTCAAGCTCAAGCTGAAACAAGATCTCAGGTAAGTTGCATATAGATTGACCATAGCAAAACCCAAAACATCAAATAATGGCGTAATGACTCACCTATCTTATCCCATTCCCTCTCGATCCTAGCACAAGTTGATCAGACTTGTGGTCCATGGCTGGGGCGAATCGTAATTGAAAATATGTCCAAACATTGGACTCCATGCACCTAATCACTTCATGCTTCATCATTGAAGTGATCCGCTTCTGTGTTGAAGGACTTGGTCCAGCAAGCTTGCTGTGACAAGATCATCTAGACAGCCGACCGGTCTTGACTGGTCGGCCAGAACTTCAAGATATATCAAGCAAACTTGTTGTAATAAGATTGTCTAGACAGTCGACTAGTCTTGACCGGTCGGCCAGGAATATCAAAAGAGGTCAGAGACCTTGTTGTGATAAATTGGCCTGGACTACCAACCGGTCTTGACCAGTCGGCTAGCAATTCCGAGAACTATCCAGCAGCCTTGCTGGGAGTGAAAGAACTGGACAGCCGATCGGTCTTGACCGGTTGGCCTGTAGTGTAAAATCAGTCCAGTAGCTTCTGTATTGTCCCAGATAGGCAGCCGACCGGTCTTGACCAGTCAGTCTGCATATTGCAATGTGTCCAGCAAGGTATGCCGACCGGTCTTGACCGGTCGGGCAGTCCCAAATATTGTGCCTTGTTTTTTAAATGCGATCGGTCCGTCCTACCGGTTGAGACCTTTCTCTGACAGGTCAGATGTGACCGTTTTTTATCCATTGGGCAATCATTTGGGGCTCTATATAGTCATAACTTGTGGTCTTTCCTTGCATGCATTCAACACCCATCAAGAGCTAAGAGAGAGAGTCTTTACTCACATCCTCCTACCCTCCTTGCTCTTAACTCCCTTGAGTTCATCATTCAAACCTAGCCATTAATGGCTTTTCAGTGAGAATTCAAAGCTCGGTTTGAAGTATGAACTCAAGATCTACATTCATGGCTGACCTACCTTTGAAATATCTTTATGAGGTCGTTTATAGCCATTGAATGCTAAAGTTTGGTAGTTCCCTCATAACCATTGCATTGAATAGGCAAGAGGAACTTGACCATCTCTCTCCCAACTACCCGGCATAATCCTCATCACATCATTTGCATCGGTAGTTGATCTTGGGAGCACAAAGAGAAGCTGAAGCACGTGGAACTGAAGATACTCATCAAAGGCATTGAATCGAGGCTCAATCATCTAGGTATGTCTAGTATTTGAGAGTCCATTTATTGAATCACTATTCCCTGGATTGGGAAACTCCGGCAAGAGTGTACGTGACCGTCCTTGGATTAGGATTGGTGAGAGTTTGAGATCCAAACTCGTCAAGACCCTGTATTGGGCCATCAGCGGATGGTAAACGCGGTCCTAGATCAAAGGATGTTAAGGTTAATGGTTAACTTGATTTAAAACCACGACTATAGTGAAATCCGGTGGTCTCATAGGTTGAGATCGTGAACCGAGAGTGGAGTATGGAAACCGAACTACTATAAATCGTTGTGCTTTGTGAGATTGAATGATTGTTATGTGTTGAATGGTTTAGTCAATCATGAATGCTAACTGTTTGATGAAATGCCTATGATAGTCTTTACTTACAAATTCATCATATAATTGCCGTAAATGTTATTGTGATTATCTTGGTTGATAAGATTGACTTGATTAGTTTTAAATTGTAATTGGAAATTCAAAAAGTCCTATTCACCCCCCTCTAGGACATTAGGCATATCTCCGAGTATCTCTTCAGGCGGTAAAATCGCAATTTCAATTGGTATCAGAGCGGGTTCCTCCGCTCAGGTTTAAAAACCCAGAGTAAGATCCTACGAGAACTTGAAAATATGTCTAGAGAAGACTCTTCATCTGTCACTAACCTCCTTTCTTTGATGGGACAAACTATCCATATTGGAAAGCCCGAATGCGCATCTTTTTAGAATCCATTGATTCGGACGTTAGGGACATGGTTGATATTGGATATAAACCCCCAATGGACATTATATGTAAGGAAGGTGAATCGGATGTCCTCAAGCCAGGAGAGAGGGCTATGTGGACCAATTATGATAAGGCTCAACGTGTTCATAATGCCAAAGGCCTGAATGCCATTTTTTGTTCAGTGTCTAAAGATGAATTTGGTCGGATTCAAAATTGCACAACCAATAAGCAGGCATGAGATATTCTTGAAGTTACACATGAAGGAACAAGCGTTGTCAAACGCTCAAAACTTCAGCGCCTCACTACCCAATTCGAAAACATAACAATCGAGGAGCATGAAACATTTACAGACTTCTATAACAAACTAAACAAGATCACAAATGAAATGTGAGGCTTAGGGGATCCTGTTCCGGAGAATAGACTGTGTAGGAAATTTCTAAGATCCCTACCGGAACGGTTCTCTAACAAAGTTACCACTGTAGAAGAATGTCAGGACCTAGATACCATGAAAGTTGAAGAATTACTAAGGTCCCTTCAAACCCATGAGTTACACTTCAAAACTCCCTCCAAATCCAAAAGTATAGCCCTGAAATCTTCTCACAAGAAACAAGATTCTGAATATGAAAGTGAGGAAGATCCTGACATAAAAAAAATGGCACTTATGGCCAAGAAATTTCAAAAATTCTTCAAAAATTGGGGAAATACTTCTAGAAGGAAACCCTACCAGAAGGATAAACCTTTTGACTCTAAGAACAACAAATGAAAATTTTTTAAGTCAAAAGATCCTCAATGCTATATGTGTAGAGGATTTGGTCACATTGCATCCGAGTGCACCGATAAAAGGGCCAAGAAAAAGGCAATGGCGGCTACATGGGATGATACTGAAGAATCAGAATCAGAATCAGAATCATACATATACTAAAGTGAGGAGGAGCAAGGTTCAATCAAAATTTTAATGGCCTCCATCACTGATATTGTGCCTCAAATTGAGCCCATTGCAAAGATCATCGGAGACATTGATGATCATGAATCCTCTAACACTGAAAATGATTCCTTGAGTGATGATGAGGATGAGGATGAAGGCCTTCAGGAGGTATATAACCAACTATACATTGAAAATATGAATATCATTAAAAAGTTGGGCCAAATGAAGGCTGAAAATGACAAATTGACATAAAATCTTGACGGATTGAAAATTAAGAATCAAAAGATGGGTCAAGATCTAGACGAACTGAAATGGAAAAATGATGAGCTCGAACAAGAAAAGAAAAAGCTTATAAGTGGTAAATCTCTAGACAAGCATGCTAGACTTAAGAAAGAACTCAAAGAGGCGAACACTGAAATTGATCATCTTAAGTGTCAAGTCGTTGACTCTAGAAGACGGTTCGCCCAAGGAGAAGAAAACCTTGAAAAACTCCTAGGTGTTGTAAGATCACCAATGGACAAAAGAGGTTTGGGCTATGACAGTCACACTTCAAAAACTACCTCAGTCCATCCTATGGTAAGAAAAGATCATGGTACATCAAGGAGTAAAACCAAAGCATCTGCTATTTGTCATGCTTGTGGAGACATTGGCCACCTAAAGTTTGAATGCATGGTGTTCAAAAATCTGGTCAGAAACTTGAAAGGTAAATTTGTACCGACCAGGAAAAATGTGCAAGCTAATTGGAATCCTCCCATGCATACTTCACCAAAAAGAGGAAACATTCGAAAGAATTATCCTACTCTTCCTAGGAAGGATAAGAGAATGGATGAACTGTTAGAGCAAGTTAAAATGCTGAATTTGAAAACTGCTCTTCTCTTGCGTGAAAAAGGAAAATCTGATTCTCCCAAGAAAACTAGAGAATCTCACCATAAGAATACCCCTCATAAAAGGACAACAACTAAATGGGTTGTTAAGAACAAGTGTTTGGTCATACATACTGCCCTAAAAGCTGGGAATACCCCTAGATGGTACTTGGATAGTGGTTGCTCTAGACACATGACAGGTGATAGATCTCAATTTTATGCATATGACGAATTTGATGGTGGGTCTGTCACATTTGGTGATGGGAGCATGGCTAAAATCATTGGTAAAGGAACCATCACGGGGCCGGGTTTGCCCGAAATTGAAAATGTGCTTTATGTTAATGGTCTTAAACATAACCTTCTGTGTATCTCACAAATTTGTGATGAAGAGCACTCAGTAAGCTTCTCCAAAGATATGTACAAGATCCTGAACTCCACAGGAAAATTAGTCATGAAAGGTCTACGTACAGGAGACAACTGCTATGTCATTGAAAATCACACCAATCCAAGCTCCTCCACCATGTGTCACGTGGCCATTCAGGATGAAACAAAACTATGGCACCATCGACTCGGTCATGTTCATTATAGAAATCTGTTTAAACTGAGTCAGAAAATTTTGGTGAGAGGTCTACCAAAGATGGGTAAAAGACCTAATGCTGTGTGCATCGCGTGCCAAAAAGGTAAACAAATCAAGGTTGCACACAAGAGAACCTCTATCCTGGTCACATCAAAACCATTTGAACTGCTACACATGGACCTAGTTGGTCCTACCAGGGTACTTAGCTAAGGTGGAAAACGATACTTCTTTGTAGTCGTTGATGATTACTCTAGATTTACATGAGTCGCCTTCCTAAGAGAAAAATCTAACACTTTTGAAGAATTCCAAAAACTAGTGAAGCGACTTCACAATGAGAAAGGATACATGGTAGCAAGAATCAGGAGTGATCACGGCGGTGAATTTGAAGATCATCGTTTGAAGGCATTATGCGATGAATTCGGTATTCGCCACGAGTTCTCGGCACCCAAAACACCTCAACAAAATGAGGTTGCTGAAAGGAAAAATTGAGTATTGTTGGATATGGCCACAGCTATGCTTAATAATAAGAATCTTGCGCAAAATCTGTGGGCCGAAGTAGTAAACACTGCCTGCTATATTATAAATCGAGTTTATTTAAGGGCAGGTCTAAACAAAACTGCTTATGAACTGTGGTGTGGAAAGACACCAAATGTGAAATACTTTAAGGTCTTTGGTAGTACATGTTATATTCTGAGAGAACGTGAAAATCTAGGAAAGTTTGACTCCAAGAGTGATGAGGGTATCTTCTTGGGGTACTCATTAAATAGAAGAGCCTTTTGTGTCTACAACCTTCGAACCTCATCAGTTCAAGAGTCAATCAATGTGACTGTAGATGACAGCTTGGATAAATAAGTGTCTCCGGATGATGAAGAAGAAGATGAAGGTATATGCAAGATAGGCAAATCTGATAAACAACCCTCATCTCCAAATGCCCCCAGTGCTCCTGGTGATGTACAAATTGTCAAGGATCACCCCCTCAATCAAATCATTAGGGATCCTAGCGTTGGTGTCAAAACCAGGAGACAATTAGAGGCAGTCAACAGTCACCTATGTTTCACTTCTAAAATAGAACCAAAAAATGCTGATGAAGCTCTAAACGATGAATTCTGGATCCTTGCAATACAGGAAGAGCTTCAACAATTCATTAGAAATGAGGTTTGGTATCTGGTCGACAGGCCTGAAAGGAAAAATGTTATTGGAACCAAATGAATTTTCAAGAATAAATTCGATGAATCTGGGAATGTAATACGAAATAAGGCTCGGTTAGTTGCTCAGGGATATTCACAAATTGAAGGTATTGATTTTGATGAAACATTTGCCCCTGTAGCTAGACTCGAGTCTATTAGAATTCTTATAGCTGTTGCTTGTGCTTTAAAGTTTAAACTATTTCAAATGGATGTAAAAAAGCACCTTCTTGAATGGTATTCTTGATGAGGAAGTGTATGTTAAACAACCAAAAGGATTCACTGATCCTAAGTATATTCACAAAGTGTACCGATTGAAAAAGGCTCTTTACAGACTTAAGCAAGCTCCCCGTGCATGGTATGAACGCCTAACTCACTTTCTTATAGACCATGATTTTGCTAGGGGGAGCATTGACAAAACTCTCTTTATAAGAGAAGCCGAGAATTCTGTGTTGATTGCCCAGATTTATGTGGATGATATTGTTTTTAGATCCACATGTGAGAAAATGTCCATCTCCTTTGCTAAATTAATGACATCAGAATTTGAGATGAGTATGGTAGGAGAACTTAACATGTTTCTAGGGCTACAAGTAAAACAACTTGCATCAGGTATATTCATTACCCAAGCCAAATATGCTAAAGATCTGGTTAAGAGATTTGTCTTAGACTCTAGTCAATCTTACACTACACCTATGAGCACCACTGTTAAACTATCGAAAGACCTTGTAGGGAAAAGTGTAGATCAACATCTTCATAAAAGCATGATTGGTGGTCTTCTTTATCTCACTGCTAATAGACCAGATATTGCATTTAGTGTAGGTGCTTGTGCTCGGTTTCAGGCTGATCCCAAAGAATCTCACCTCACTGCTGTTAAGTGAATCATCCAGTTTGTAGGATGCACTACCGAATACGGTCTTTGGTACCCATTTGATTCATCTATAGATATTGCAGTGTATTCAGATGCCAACTGGGTAGGTAACATGGATGATCATAAATCAACCAGCGGTGGGTGCTTTTATGTTGGAAATTACCTTATGGCGTGGCATAGTAAGAAACAAAACTCCATTTCTTTATCCACAGCCGAAGCAGAGTATATTGTTGCCAGAAGTTATTGTGCACAATTATTATGGATGAAACTGAAAGTACGTCGGTAGTCTAACACGACACCTACGTATGTGTACGGAAGCTTAATGAGCAACTAGAATTATGGCTAAACCTATAGGAGGGGGTGATTAAGACCTTTTTGAAATTCTTTTCGCCAACTTACACAATTCAACAAATTAAACTTAGTAAGCAAGAACACTTCGGCTTCCAAGCCTAAGTGGGTCCAATCACAAGACTAGCATATGGTTAAGCAATAAATAATCCTAGTCTAAGCATGCATAGGTAAATAAATGATTTAACTAATCAAGCTCCTAGCCTATGCAAACTATGTAGACTTATGAGAATGGATCAATGAGCTCAAGTCTGCACACTTAGTGAAAGTACATCTTGTGTGTGGATGTGCCAATCTAGTGCCTAGCAAACATTCTTATCAAGCATTCATGATTAAACAATTAAACATCCAATGCTAAGATATCAATGTGCTCAATTCAATCACAAACACAAGCATGTATAGTGGTTCGACTTTGGGTCTACTCCACTCCTGGTTCAAGTACTCAACTCCATTGAGCACACCGGCATTCACCATCGGAGGTTTTAAATGAGGTTCACCTCTCAACCTTTACACGAAGGTTTTACCGGTTCACCTCTCAACCATAACCGGAGTTTTGGACAAAGGGATAACTCTCAACCCAAACAGAGTTTTGGACAAAGGCTAACTCTCAACTCGACGCACGTTCACTCCCGTGTCGGAGGCTCCCCCTTGGAGACTTAGTTTAGGCCCGGCTAACGGGCCAAGGAATGGCTAACGTCCCTAGATCGAGTTTGACAAACAAACTCTAAATGGACTCTCAATAAAGACAACCTTACTTATCGGATGAGCCCCTTGTTTAGCTTCGGTTCGGGTTGCTTGATCTCCGCTCTCCCGTGCTTCAATCAGCTTCCCTTGCTCCCATGATCGTGTCGCCGTTGCGTCGCCAATGCCTCAGCTACACTTGATCAAACACCTTGCATGTGAAGCCTTTGAGATGCCTAAGGTGATAGGAGGATGGTTGAATCACCTTCATGAGGTATGTAGCTTGTTCTAATTAGGAGATTCACCTAGAGGGTCTTCTAGAGGTCTTGAACAAGAGATATGCCTATGTGGTATAGTGTCCCACCTCTAGAATTGAGAGAGAAATCAAGTCATCTCTTGTTTACATTTGAATGCCCTCACTTGTGTTTAAACACAAGGGATATAACTTGAAATTCCTCCTCTTTGAGGCCTCAAATGATGTACAAAAGGTGTGGGCAACAGGCGCTCAAAACCCTCTCTACTGCGCCTCAAAATCAGTCAAACCGTTATATAGAAAAATGTGCAACGGATACAAAATGGGCAAAAAACGGCTAGTGCCGACCGGTCGGCCAGGGGTCCACAACCGGTCGTCCAGGGTCCACGACCACTACCAAAAAAATGACTTTTCCCGACGGCCCCGCCTTTTTTTTCCGACGGTTCTGAGCCGTCGGAATTTCCGACGGTCTAAAACCGTCGGCGAATGTCTATCGGCCGTGGGGAAAAACTACCCAAAAAATATCTTCCCCGACGGTCCCGCCCTTTTTTCCCGACGGCTTTTAGCCGTCGGAATCTCCAACAGTCTGAAACCGTCGGAAAACGAAAATATGCTTCTTTTCATAATTTAATGAAACGAACCCACCCTGTTATCCTTACATTGGGGCCCACCTACATGATTTAATGTATATCCATGCCGCCCATCAATTTTAAAAACTCATTTTAGAGTTTTACCCCAAAGAAGGAGGTAGGTCGAAAGCTCAAGTGGACCACACCATATGGAGCCATATCCAAGTCGTCAATTGTTGATTTTAGTGTTGCTCACTTGGACCTTCAATCTGCCTCATTTTTTGGATCATGCACTAAAATGATATGTAAAAAGGGATGGACAGCATGGATGAATCACATACAACACCATGGACCCCATGATCCCCTGTTTGGATCGTCTGTTTCTAGCACCCCAATCATCACTCGAATTGGGGTGCGAATTAGCTTGGTGTTACCCATATATGCATATAACAGATTAGTGGGTGTTACCCCTACCATGGGGCCCACATTGATGTTTTTTTATATATCCACACCGTCCATCCGTTTTCTATAGACCATTTTAAGATGTGATGGCCAAAATTTATAGAGAGATTAATCTCAAGTGGATCAGTACCACATGAAATGTTGATTTGAGTGCCTCACCATTAAAATTTCCAAAGGCCGGCCTATTATAACGTTTCCTTGATGTTTATTTGTAATCCAACCTATTGATAAATGTCAAGAAGATCTGTATGAAGGAAAATTAGAAAGATAATATTGATCCAAAGCTTTTGTGGCCCGCAACAATGTTTTTAATGGTGATTCATCACTCTTTCTAGTGGTATGGTCCACCTGAGATTTGGATCTTCTTATAATTTTAGATCGATTCCTAAAATGAGATGAAAAAATAGATGGATGGAATGGATATACAGAAAAAAAAAAAAAAATCAAGGTAGGCCGCACACGGTAAAGGTAACACCTACTAATTGTTATCTTCTAATTTAACTACAACAAATTGTAGGTGTTAACGGCATGCGGTAAAAGAACACCATCAATTACCTATTTTTATGGCATGCACAATCTAGCATTGTTAAAGATCCACTTTATAATGGCATTTACTAATTGAACGCCGTTAAAACACATTGTTGAATATCTTATACGATGATTAATTTGCATATCGTCTTTGACCTTGCCACTACTGTAGCAGGTACTGATCGGTGCTTGTGGGGCCCACCGTGATTTATGATTTTTATCCATTAAACATGCCTTAAACATTACAGGGCCCTAGGACGTTTTTAATGGACAGTGGACATTCAATCACTATTGTTTTCTTGTGTTGTGGTCCACCTGAGATTTAGATATGGCTCATTTATAGGATCAAGTCTTGCTATAATTAATCTTGAGAAATGAATTAACAACATGGATAAATTAAACACAATAATCGTGGGGTCCATAGAGCCCGACCACTAGCACCTGATCACCAGTGTCAATAGCCAAACTGTTGGGAACCGAGGGGCCTATTGTGATGTTTGTGAAAATCCACCATGTCCATCCGTTTTGTGAGCCCATTTTAGGACATGCATGAGACAAAAAAATGAGCTGGGATCCAAAAGTCGTGTGGGCTGAAAACATAAGGATTGAATGACCATGGTTTAAATATTTGTGGGATCATAAAAGTTTTTAATCAGGCTAATATAAATTAATATAATTTGTTTTTTCATGTTCATCCTAGGAGGACTGAGATGTTGCGAACGGTATGGAATATTGTAATGGTAGATCTAAATGTCAACTGGACCAGCACAAGAAACAATGTAATTGAATGCCCACCATTAAGCTTCTTGGAGGCCATGAAAGTTTTAGATCAAGTTGTTATTTGTTTTTTCCTTGTATATCCATGTTTGTATGACCTAATCAAGAGGTTGGATGTCAATAAACATTGGTGGACATTCAATCACTGCTATTTTCTTATGGTGTGGTCCACCTGAGATTTAGATTTGCCTAATTTTTTAGATAAAGCCCTAAAATGATCAATAGAAATTAATGGACAACATGGATAAAACACATACATCATGATGCCAAAAGCATCAAGGGCTTTTTTGTCTTTCCATAAGAAGGTCCAATGCTCTCGGATGACTGTAAGTTGTACTGCTCCTAGTAGCTTACGGGCCCTTGATTAGTCAGATTGATTGATCTGGATCGTTCATTAAATGATCTAGGGCCCATTTCTTATGTTATTACCATGTAAATTAAAATTACACCAACCAAATGATTCCAACGGACCGATCAACTGCCTTTAAAATGGACAATTAGGATCATTCACAGAAAATTAAGGAGGTTCAATCAACAATTTAAACCCTTCATTTGTTGGGACCTACCATGGATCGCTCTTAGTTCTCAATAGCTCCTTTAAGAAGAGAATCCTGACCATCAGTCCATGGCTTATGAAATGGATGGCTAGTTATTCCTATAGATTAGAGCATCTGATCAGTACTGTGAGTTAACACATTGGACCACACCACAGAAGAAAAGTGTTGATTGAAGGTCCACCATTAAAAACTTCCCAAGGCCCACCGTGATGTTTATTTGCCATCCAACCTGTTGATAAGGTCACACAGACCTTGATAAAGTGAAAACACAAATTAATATCAGCTTGATCCAAAACTACTGTAGCCTCCAAGAAGTTTTCAATGGTGAGAATTCAATTCCCACTTTTTCCTGTGGTGTGGTCCACCTGAGATTTGGATCTGCCTCATTTTTTGGCCTGTGCACTAAAATGAGGTGGAAAAATGGATGGACAACGTGGATAAAACACATACATCATGGTGGAGCCCACACAGCTTTGACACAAGCCACCTGGCTGGTGTGGGGTCACTAGCCAATCCACGTCCGCTGGACATTATAAACGGTATGGATGGCATATGATCCCGTTCATTTTTTGTCTCAACGCCTAAAATGAGCTCAGAAAATAGTTGGACGGCGTAGATTTCTCATAAACATCATGGTGGGCCTCACCCACATTCTGAGCGCAGAGAGCAATACGAGGTTTCCGCCAATACCCATTTTTCAATTTTTTCCAAAACCCATCTCCCGCCTCTCCCTCTCTGAAAAGCGGTTTTTTTCCAAACCCATCTCCCGCCTCTCCCTCCCTTTCTCCCTGTCCGATCTCCATCCCTCTCCCTCTCCATCTCTCGTCACTGTCGAGGACGTACGCAACCCTCTCCGTCCCTCTCCCTGCAGCGATCGGAAGAAACAGAGGGTTTCTTCAGCCGTTCCACTGCTGCCCCTTTATTTGGCGTCACAGGTATCTCTTTCTCCCTCAAACATCGAATAATCTTGCCCCATATTTAAAAACATGGACTGAATAGCATGAGGCCATTTTATAGGATACATGTATGCCATGTATAATAGCCTTGCATAGCATTTGTTTGATGAAATGTCTATGTTTGCATTTTTCAATTTATAAATGTATGTCATATATAGAATAGTCTTGCCTTTAATTGTTTGTTGTGAATGCTAAGTGTGCACAGCATGTGTTTGCTGAAATGTCTCTGTTTAACATATTTCCTTATGTTGTTGAATTTTTCTAAGTACTAGACTATTGCAAGTAGGCCTGTTTGCCACCTTATGGTGGGCCTCATGATCTGTATCTAAGGATCTCACAATGGGATATGTCTATTCTACATGTTAGTGTATTGTATTGTCCTACTAATTCATTGGAAATAACCCTCATGTGTTGGTGAAGTGGAGCCAAAGTTGGGACAAACTCATTGCCAAAGACTACAAGTCTGAATATTGTGTCCGGGACTTTGGGTCCCCGTGGTGAGCTCCATGTATGAGATATAATGGGGCCACTAAGATGAATTTCTAATCTACATAAGTGTGTAGATAAATGATACTTTAGTTGGACCAATGTGGGCCTTAGGTGATCTTTCGTCTAACTCCAAGCTGGGGCTAGGCAGAGTTGTGCAGAAATTTCAGATGGCTATGTTGGGCCATGTGCCACAAATTGTACACATGTAATCAGAGGGTCCTACCTTATGGAATTTTATGACCAAATATGGGAATACCAGGGACACTTGACGGTATGTCGAAATATGGCCTCATGTGTCTGTGGCAACCTCCCAAAGTTGGACAAAAACCATTCCTGCACAACATTTCTGCATAGTCCTTCAAGTGCAAGTGTTTGAGCTCTTGCCAAAATTTATAAACTCATCTTCAAGGGGCCATAGTTTCTAGGTTGTGAAGCCCATGCATGGGGCTGCCAGATGAGTAAATTTTTTTTTCAAATGTGAGCCCCACATGATCACAAGGTAGGCCACAAGACGGCCCAAAACCATTTATGTGTTATACCAAAACTTATGACTATTTGGGTAGAACTTGGCATGGACCCATTTCCATGGGCTCCACCTCTCATCCTAAGATATTTTATGGACTAATTAGGCCCTGGACATGGATGATTCACAGTGGTAGACTATTTCCTAGCGGGCCACCTTATGTGGACCTTACCCTTGCTCATGTGGCCCGTATTATATGTCTTCTGAACTTAATTTATACTCTGATGATGTGGGTCATGTGGTGGACATCTTCATTGTCCATTTATTTATCATAAGTGATTTGGGTCCTTGGGCCTATATAAATGAATTAAAAGTAAGGCCCAAGTGGGACAAATACCAAGAGAAATAGTTGGGAGTGAGAAGTCCACCATAGTGACTTTACTTGGACCCGTTGGGTAGGCCCATTTTATAGTGGGCAGTGTGCCTTGCATAGTACCATTAGTCAAGTAGACAACACCCAATGAGTCCATGTTGGATTATATGAGTTGTAGATTTGGGGCCTTTTATATGATTTACTTATGCATGTAACTAGTAGGCCCAAAATGATGTGAAATGTGTAATAATGTTGGCATCTTGATCCTATGTTTGAGATTGTGCATGGTTTTATTTAATGGTTAAGATGATGACGACGATGATGATTGAATTGATGGTAGGTTGAATTTTTGGACAGTTTAAGGTTGAATAGATTGCAGTGTTAATGCACACGCTAATTCCGTTTCATCTCTCCCTTTCTCTCCGGAGTATTCCCTGCACTTGTTTTTGTCGTCAAATATCCATACCTTTTGTGGATAGTTGACGTGGAATTAAATGCCTGATCAATATTTCTGGAGAGATAAGGGGATGTGCAGTCGTAGAAGTTGGACTGATATGTGATTGTTATGGTTGTATACTTTCTATAGGTACACATCATAATTAAAGATGTTGTATCCAATGGATAGGGAGTGGATTACTCTACGTTACCCAGACCCACGTTTTATGGATGGTATTTTAAGTTTTGTAACGTTCACATCCGAACACCTTCCTGGTAGAGAAACCATTCATTGCCCATGCACCAAATGCAGATGTATACGTTTACCCTGCATAATTGACGATGTGAAGGTACATCTGATGAAATATGGATTTGATCCAACATATAGGGTGTGGAACATGCATGGTGAGCTTGCAACACCTAAGTATACCGAACGTGCTCCAATTTCCCACCAGTACCCCAGTGTGGCAAACTTAAACGACATTGTCAATGCGGTTGTTGAAGACCTTGGTGGTAATAAACTAGACGAAGTTGTTCAGGATGACCCTAATGTAGCCCCCGAAGTTGAAGATGTTTTTGGGGACGCTACAGGTAATGAGTTTGAAGCAAATCTACGAGATGCAATGACTGAGCTGTATCCTGGTTGTCACGAATTCACCTTGTTGACTTTTATTGTACAACTTTTTAAATTAAAGGTGAACCATGGATGGAGTGAACAAAGCTTTACTGATCTCCTTCAACTACTCCAAAGTGTGTTGCCATTCGGTAATAAGACCCCAGCTAATACCTACCAAGCGAAGAAGATCATTACAAAGTTGGGTCTTGATTACCAGAAGATTCATGCTTGTCCAAATGATTGCATGTTGTACTGGAGAGAGCACGAGAAGAAGACGAATTGTCCAAACTGTGGTACTTCTAGGTACAAAAAAGAATCAGATTCTAAGTTAAAACGAGCGAAAGTACCTGCAAAGGTGTTGAGGTATTTTCCAATAACACCAAGGCTACAAAGGATGTACAGTGTGCCGTGGGTGGCAAAAGAGATGACCTGGCACTCAACTGGAAAAATGCAGAGTGGAAAGATGGGGCATCCGGTTGACTCCAGCACATGGAAGCTTGTCGACAACAAGTATGAGGATTTTGCAACTGAAACTCGCAATGTTCGATTGGGTCTAGCCACCGATGGGTTTAACCCCTTTGGGACTTTCAGCACATCGTATAGTTCATGGCCTGTTATGTGTGTAACGTACAACCTTCCACCGAATCTATGTATGAAACCGCAATTTACTATACTCACTTTGCTCATCGAAGGGCCGCGACAACCGGGGAAGGATATTGACGTTTATTTGCAACCGTCGATTGCTGAGTTGCAAGACTTGTGGCGGAAAGGGATCATGACAATTGATGCATACCACGGAAACAAATTCAACATGCGTGTTATCCTGTTGTGGACAATCCACGACTTTCCCGCATATGGTAATGTTTCTGGTTGTAGGACAAAGGGTAAGTATGGTTGTCCTGCATGTGGCCCCAAGACAGATTCATGGCGACTACACCATGGAATGAAACATGTTTATATGGGTCACAGACGGTGGTTACCACTCAATGACAAGGCTAGATATGACTCAAGTGCAAGCACCTTTAATAAGGAGGAGAACCACCAACCACAACCAATTCGTCTGACTGGGACAGAGATCGAAAGAATTATTGCAAAGCTAAATGTGCAGTGGGGGAAGATCGAGAAGAAGAAACGAAGGGGTGTAGGAGGACAGGAGCAAGTGGATGATGTTGAGTCAACATGCTTCTTTAAGCGGTCCATATTATTTGATCTAGATTATTGGAAGGAGTTGCCCGTACGCCACAACCTTGATGTTATGCACATCGAGAAAAATGTATGTGAAATACTTATTACCTTGATGTTAACACAAAGGGAAAAAGCAAGGATGATGCTAATGCACGAAGGGACTTGATGCGATTGGGAATTAAGAAGCGTTTATGGCTGAAAAATATCAACGGTAAGGTGATCAAAAAATGAGGTCCTTTCTTATTGCAAAAAGAAGAGAAAAAACTTTTCATTCAGACTTTGCGCGAGTTGCGTGTTCCGGTCGGTTTTAGTGGAAATTGGAAGAACATTGTAAAGGAAGATAACATGGATTTGAAGGGAATGAAGTCTCATGATTACCATGTGTTGATGCAACATCTGCTTCAAATTTTGATCCAGCATGCATTCATGGATAGCAAGCCCATCCGCAATATAATTAGAAGCTTATGTACCTTCTTCAACGCCCTTTGCTCATGAACCATTGATATGGAAATGTTATTGATTCTCGAGAAGGGCATGGCTAAGACGTTATGTGAGCTTGAAATTACATGCCCTCCTTCTATTTTTGTTGTGATGATACATCTACCAATCCACTTGGCTTACGAGGCTCGCGTATGTGGTCCTGTTTACTATCGATAGATGTATCCATTTGAAAGGTATGACATGAGTTTAATATGAAAAACTTGGACTAGACATTTGCATTTATATTTCTTAAGTTTCGTAAAATCATTCAGGTTCATGAAGACGTTTAAGGCATATGTACGCAATAAAATGCGGCCGGAAGGTTGTATAGCTGAACGGTACATACAAGAGGAGACACTTGTACACTGTAACCAATATAGAGGGAAAAAGAAAACAAGCCTCTTGGAAAAACTAGAAAAGCGATTTGATGGATCAACTTCACTCATGTCGAGGTCGGAAGATTTTGTTGACGACTTTGATGGTGAAGTCATAGGTCTAATTGGCCCGGGTCAAAATGTCGTCCTAGAAGGTATTGAGTATGAACAGGCTCGTATCTGGGTTCTGAAGAGTCAACCTACCTACGATACATGGCAAAGGCATATATTGGACTTAGCTTGTATGTATATGTCTTCTTCATTTTTTATTCAATAACATTGTAATAACAATCCTAAAAAGAGGTCACGTCTATAACATTATTCTTCGTGCAGGAAGTATGCCAATTTCTTGCAGCAACATAAGGTAGTTGCAGGGAAGAGGACCAAGGTGGCAATTAATGATGAGTTTATACCTTGGTTGAAGAAGCAGTTAGAGTTAGATGAATCAACTAATGAAGAATTTAAGGACATAGTCAGGGGACCAACTCATTTTTCTATACAGTACAATAAGTATTGTATTAATGGTTTCCTATTCGTCACTAAGGACTACGAGGAAAATAAAACGAACCAGAATAGTGGGGTTAGCACAGAGAGTATGACCACCTTTCGATCTAGTGCTAAGGACAGGAACCTAGTGGATGAATGTATACCGTACTATGGAGTCATCCGGAAAATAATCCAAATGGAGTACCGACATGGGTACAAGCCGATTCTATTCAAGTGTGATTGGGTGAAGGTGACGCAACGAGGTGTTTCTTTTGACGTTGAAGGAAATCTTACCATGTTGAATTTGTCTAATCTTCTTAGTTCAGACAAATTGAGTGATGAGCCATTCATTCTTGCAGAGCATGCCGTGCAGGTTTTCTATTCTAGAGATCCAAAATATCCCGATTGGCATGTGGTCTTGGAGGTTCCAAGAAAGATTTTTGTCGAAGATGAGCCATGCCTTTTATCAGAACAATGGGTTGTAACTCTTGACGAAGTAGGACCTGATCTAACCGAAGTAGAGATTGGTGATGAGTTATTATACGATGACCCTGAAGACATCCATGTGGTTGTTGAAAAAAAGAAGAAAAGAAAGCGAGCTAGAAGATGAACCTCATGTATTCTACTTTTGTGCATGTATTTAAATGATTTTTGTGTTTTGTCTATTATTGCACTCCATGTAGATGTTGGATCCTTTAAATGAGTTTTGTGTTTTGTCTATTATTGCACTCCATGTAGATGTTGGATCCTTGTTATATATTAAAATATGCATTTCATTTTTTAATGTTATGTATACATTATAAGTCAGATATGAGTTGTATTGAAGTCTTATTTGCATTTCACTTCATTCTATGTCATTCACTTTTAATTTCTTACGCCTTAGCAGCAGATAAGAGTCTTACATGGATGTGGAGGAAGAGGCATTGGGCACAGAGCCGCTCGCGGATGTAGCCCATGATGAGTTGCCTGGGGTTGCAGCCCCTGAAGATGCTAGAGGTAATAAGATACCTCTCCTTGACTATGTTAAACTAAAGTTTCTTTTACTTTGACCATGTATATTGATATTTAATATTGCTTGGGGTTGTACCTATTCTTCTTTTGATGTAGAGGGGTCGTTGTCTACATCTTCTAAGAAGAGAGGACCCGCGCGAGGTAAGGAATTAATTGAGGGATCGAAGAAGAAGTTCATAACAACTAATGAACATGGGCAACCAAATGCATTGGATTATAATCTAGTTGATTTCTCAACATCCCTCTATGTCCTCACATGAAAAAATATCCCGATCACCTACACCAACATCCGCGATGTGCCTTGTGAGCACATTCAGATGGTCATTAATGGCTTGGGGAGAAATTATGAGTTTGAACATGAGAGTGTGTGATTAGATTATGTTCCGAACCGCATGAAGGCATGTTGGAGGAATTACAAGAGTTATTTATATACAAAGTTTATCAAGGGTAAGGATCTGCAGTTGTGAAACAAGATCCTGCCCCTGCTGGTGTGCCTATTGAGGACTGGATTACTTTTGTGGATCAACGTAATAGCCAAGATTTCCTGGAGTTAAGTGCAAGGAATGCATCCAATCGGGCCAAGCAAGTTGACCCTTCTACACTTGGGCGGCGTAGCTTGGCTGTCACACGCCATCAGATGGTATATGTCTTAAAATATACATCGTATTATTTATTTCAAATTCTACCAAGCATTCCTTCATTCCATTAATGATGCATATTGATATTGATGTAACATGGGAAAGGCACTTGAGAAGAATCTCACCTCTGATACTGAGATCAGTAGGTCTGATATGTACATTCGAGCACATACAACAAAGGAAAATGAATTCTAGTTTCCTGAAGTCTTAGTAAGTGCACCCCTCGTACCTCCTGACTTCTTTAGGACGACATATGGAATATAAATGTGAGTTTGATTTGTAATGGTTTCTTTTGGATTTTGTCATAGGAAAAAATAAAGGAGGCTCAGAGTAGTAATCCTGGATCTTTGATGACTAGTATAGATGATGCCCTTACACAGGTATGCTTGAACACCAAATACTTGAGGTACAGGTAGATATGCCTTTTCTGATAAATTAACTTTCATTTCTGTCTACAGTCAATTGGGAGTGACAGTAGAGGGCGCATACGGGGTATAGGTGGAACTGTATCCAAGACTGCATTGAAGAAAACAATCCCAGTATTAAAAAAGCTAAACACGGTGACACAAGAGCGAGATAATTTGGCACATAAATTAGAGGATATCGATAAAACCCTGTCACAACTCCAACAGACTGTTAAAACCATGGTAGAAAGTCAAGGGCAACCGGTTGTTGTCCCTACCCCTACAACATTTCCATTTAAATCTAGTCAGGCCTCTTCGGTATGTACATGTTTCCCTAATACTAGTTTGAGCTTATTTTACACTATAAATTAAGATGTGTACTGATGACATGCATTTTGTATAGCCTGATTCGCTACATTTGGGCAAGAGATGTGATCTTTGCGATTGGAAGAAACGGGTACAGGCTCATGATGAGGTGCATATAGTTGATCCTACCGCATTAGTCCATGGATTTGAGCTAGGTGAGGGAAATTATAGCGTTATATTGACCGAGATTATTGTCGGGCATGCAGAGTTGTGGAAGGAAGATTGTAACACCCCGTATTTTTAGTATAAATTTATTTATTTATCAATTTATTTACATATTTATTTAATTATTTGACATTAAATAAACCCCACGTTTTAAGTAAACTAATTTCCCACGTTCCGTTTAGGCTGAAACTTTAGGAGAACTCTGTTAGACCCAAAATAACCGTACATGTCAAATTTCGGCCCTTAGATCATAGTACAAATGTCCCGATCAGAAAATAGCCAATAAATGGCCCACCTCAACTCAGAATTGTTCCACATTTGACGTCAACGGTTATTTTCATCTCACCGACCTCTTGGACGGAGCAAAAAAAAACTTCGATCCATCATAGTGGACCCCACCTGTCAAGCCTGAGCGTTAGGCACGTTCCGTACGTAACTTACGTAAAGAGGTTTTTCTTCTTCTCTTCCTTCTTCGGCGGAAGTTGTTACAACGTCCGTCCACTGCCATATTGGTGACCCACACCGTCCTCCAGGATGGGCCCCACAACCAGATCCATTCCGCTCATTTGTTTTGTACTCCACCAAAACCCATGCCACCAAAGTTTTGCTACTTTTCTCGATCCATACAGCCCGCTACACTCTCACCATTAAAAGCCATTGCTTTCAAAAATGATATAGATCAGGGCCGTTCCTTTGCATGAGGGCCTGGGATTGAAACCACGACTTCTTATGGACCCCACCTTCCTCTTGGACGGTCTACATGAGACATAGGTCGTTAGAGGAGGACCCACTACTTTCCTTCTCCAATTAGGAAACCAATCCCATTTTACGTTGGGAAACCAATCCCATTTTACGTTGCATCTCCCAACCCCATTTTACGTTGCATCTCGGGGTTCCATATATGGCTCCCCCAGACGTCCTCTACTCTATAGAAAACCTTAAGAAAGAGAGAGAAAGATTGACAGTAGAGAGAAAGAGAGAGAAATCGAAAGTAAAGAGAGAGAGATCGTGGGAGGAGAGAGAGAGGAGAACCCACGTTCTCTTGTTGTTGCTTCTACGTTGCTATTCCTTTTCTTTCTGGATCTGCTGTTGAGAAGTGGTAAGTCACATCTATTTCCTAGATTTATCCCTACTCTCTAACCATAGATGGAGATCTAATCGCAGGCGATCATTTGTGAAGATGAGATCCTAACCATGTAATCTATGTTAAACATGTTAGCGTTGAACTTAGGAGGATTTTCACGACTCTAACAATATCTCGAATCTACCAATATTAGAGGTAAGGATTTCCTTCAAAGTATAGCCACAATAATATTAATTTATTTAACCATCTTATGCATAATATATGGAGTTTTTGCTACGTTGTTATATGTGATCTATGATTATTGAATCTTTCCATGTGAACATGAGTTAATGTATGGAATGCTTTAATAAACTCTTGCTGAATTTTTATTTGATATGAACCATAATGTGTGATGTGTGTTTTGAAAGTGAAATCATGACATTATACATGCCTACATGAGATATATGTGAAGTTCATGCTTAAGAAATGATGTTTATATGCTTATGGTATGCATGATGAATAGAGTGCTATGTGATACGGGATTACTCATGCGGATGTTTAATCAGTGGAAGCTCTTTGTCCCATAAGTAATATAATTGTACGTTAAAGAGGATTGAACCATGAGGATTGTGTTGAATGGAACAATTTGGCAAAGCCATATGAATGTATTGTTGGTCAGTTGCCAACGGATCTAAAAGTGAATGTTTGAGATGAATCCTTAAGAAATTGTCGATATTTGCATGCCATGTGCTTTGTCTTGACTATGATGTGTACGTCCTTTCACGGTTGGCCCCCGTTGAAGGGAAACGACTATTCTACGTTATGATGAACCGTGGGATGGGGTAAAGAGCGACCGTTGATCTTAAACATCATTAAATTGACTGTATGTTAAACTACTTAAATAAATATGAAACTAATCATGCATGCACGGGACCCGACTTGGTGGGTCAGCCCTGCGGGCGCTACGGCGCTAGCTTATGGTAGAGTGCTGGGTTGCTATCGCCTCCATTGGCTGGGTTTGTTGACATGAAGTTGTGGAATTACCCGCTTCATCGTGGACTCTGGTGACTAGTGACTAGTGAGAAGAGTTGGATTAAGTCCCGTCTCATTAGTCAGGGTGCCTTAGCCAGAGCATGCATATCATGCATTGCATTAAAACAAGATTTTTCATGTGTGTTTTGAATTGGGTATGCTCTTTGTGTTTAAATATTGTTGTACTATTCTTGGTGGGCGACCCCTTACTGAGTTGATCGCGAGCAACTCACATCCTTCTGGGACGGTGTCTTTAAAACACCATTCCAGACATTGCAGGTAACGATCCAGTAGATGAGGCCGATTTACAAGGTGAGGAGTATGAAGGCTCATGGCAGCAAATGGCAGACGACGAAGCCGAAGTAGCATGAAGATATTTTTTTTTTTATTATTTCATAATTAGAGTTTTGATTTCCCTTGATTATATGTAATAAGTCTCTTAGAGGGACACTAGCTAAAACATTGATTTGGACATGATTTCTTTTCATACATTTGATTGAGAATCTAGATGTAGAAAGTTATGGAATAAGAACATTAATTTTCCGTCGTTATGGTATGAATGCCACACATGTATGTGTTTATGGGTGAATGTGTGAAAACGCAACCCTAACATATATGAGTAAACACTTAAAAATTTGGCCAATCGTGTCATCCACGAGAGTCTAAATTTTGGGGCGTTACAAGTTGGTATCAGAGCATAAAACGGGACCTTGGGCGTGACCCAACCCATCGCATAATGAATTCACCTTAGGAATTAAGCCCCTGAAACTAGTGATAAATTAAATCTAGGAACGCCCACGAATGGTTGTATGAAGTGATCAAACGTAGAAACCGCCACACCTAGGTTTCCCTTGGAATCAATAGGGTAGCCGTTGGACGTAGAGATGTGAGTTTAGGGTCTTGTGAGGAGAACCCCCACCTAGCATTTATTTTTGGAGCTCTTATTCATTCCCCATACTTATCTCAGCACACCCGCTGAATAGAATAGTGTAACTCTATCGGAAAACACAAGTTTCTAATTTTTCCATGATTTTCGCCCTTAGGACAGATTGTTCGACCTATATGTAATGCAACAGTTATAGACGGACATCCAGAGATTATAAAAATTTAAAATTTTATTTTTAGACTTATAACTCAACCTAGAATACCTCTGTAAAATTTCAGATCAGTTGGACGAACACAAAAATCAGGAAAATTTCGTTAATGGGCGAGATCCTGCAAAAATCAGTGCTGATCTGCAGCAATTTTTGAGGTAACAGCGGTCAGAACTCTAGTTTACATTCCGAATTTTAATCTGAAAAAAATTTGGGATGTTCCTCACCTAATATACTATCTATGTTTCAAATTTCAGAGGAAACTGACACTTAGGTCGAAAGATAAAATTCTGGGAGTGCAATCAGGTGCTGCACATCAGATTCGTGAACCTTACCATAGGTGAGCCCTGAAACCTCCTCATCTTAGTTCGTAGATACTGAATACCACTCCAGAACCCTTACCTAACTCTATGAATGATTATTTTTCAGTTGGTGATGGCTCCAAAAAAGAAGAAGAGTGTAAAGTCTATCCCCACAACTACTTTCCGACAGGAACCACCATCTGAGGACGATGCCTCACCTCCTCCAACCGGCCCACAACCTTGGGAAGCCATATTTGGAGCTTTCGACCGGATAACAGGCATGATGCACCAACAGCAAATACAACAGCAAGAACAACAAGCTAGACACCAGTTCCTTTTGGAAAGACTCGTGACTTTAATGACACCGGGCCAAACCTCGACTCAAGTGCCACCTACACCTCAGAACCAGCCAGAGGCCCAAGTACCACCTGTAACATCAAATCAAGCACCACCTATACCTCAGGATCGCCCAGAGGCCCGAACACCACCCCCAGCACCCAATCAAGCGCCACCTGTGATGCAGCCTAGATTTGCCCTACCAGAAGAAACTATATTGATAGAAAAGTTTATGAAACTGCGTCCAGAGCCATTCGTTGGTAGCCCTGAACCGACCAAAGCAGACTATTGGATTAAACAGATGGCAAAGAAGCTAGACACCATGGCATGCCCCCTCCATCAAAGAGTCACGTTAGCTGCCTACATGTTAGAAGGACCTGCTCATGTATGGTGGGAAGCGACTAAGAGATGGGCCCCAGCAGATTATCAGTGGACATGGGAGACCTTTCGTGTCAAATTCCATGACAAGTACTTTCCTGAAGCCTATCGAAAGGAAAAGACGACTGAATTCTTTAAGTTAGAACAAGGAAGCATGACTGTAGCCCAATACGAAGACAAGTTTGCAGAATTGGCAAGTTATATGCCTAAAGCAGTGGAAGATCCAGAATATAAGATTCATAAATTTCAAGAGGGATTAAGGCCAAGCATCCGGTCCAAGATTAGTATACTAAAACTCCAATCGTACGAAGAAATTGTGGACCGTGCTATGCTAGCAGAGAAGGACACTGAACGTTACTTACAACATCGTAATCAAGTCAGGCCAGCAACACTAAAGAACAGGGTACCACCAAGTATCCCACCTATTCCTGAGAAGAGACTCAAGCCAGCGTATCATCAGAACAATGTGCCTGAACAACGTCAGACTCAAGAGAAGAGAGGCTGCTTCTATTGTGGGAAGCTAGGACATCAGATTGCGGACTGTTATAAGAAGATAGCAGATGAAAAGAAGGCAGCTTCGCGTGGAGATAACCGAACTCAACGACCTCAGCAAACACCAAACCCACCACAACTTGCTCGTCCTCCAGCGCAGAGAAAAGAGACATCAGGCTCGAATAAGAGGAATCAGGGCCGTCTTTTCGCCATGGCACCGCCGGACAATGTGGAAGAAGAACCTCGAGCCGTCGAAGGTACAATTTACATTCATGACGTTCCTGCTGTGATTTTATTCGATAGTGGCGCATCTATTAGCTTTATCTCTACATCTATGCTAGCACAATTAAACCTTCGGATTGATCGCTTAGACGAATCAGTTGTAGTAGCTACACCCATAGGTCGAATTGTGGAATTGAGAAAGGTATGTCGAGAATGTCCTTTGACTATCGACGGGGTCACTTTCAAAGCCGATCTAGTGGTGATGAATATGAGAGCATTCGATGTGATTTTAGGTATGGACTGGCTTTCTAAACATTTTGTGAGCTTGGATTGCCACGCCAAGACTATCTCTCTAGCTCTCCCTGGCCGAGACCCATTAGTCTTCCAGGGCAAGAAGAGGAAGGAAGTGATTGAACGTTTGATGAGCATAATAGAAGAAGAGCAACCCGAGTTAACCGTTGATTGAATTCCTATAGTGGCAGAGTTTCCAGAAGTTTTTCAGAATATTCCCGGGTTGCCTCCTGAGCGTGAGGTAGACTTCGCTATTGATCTCATGCCTGGCACGTCTCCAATAGCTTTACCTGTATATCGGATGGCACCAGTAGAATTGCAAGAACTGAAGGTACAGTTAGAAGAACTCCTGGACCAAGGATTCATTCGCCCAAGTGTTTCACCCTGGGCTGCTCCTGTTCTATTTGTGCGAAAAAAGGACGGTTCACTTCGGCTGTGCGTAGATTACAGGAGGTTGAACCAGGCCACCATCAAGAATAAATACCCCTTACCGCGCATAGATGATCTGTTCGACCAGTTGAGAGGAGCGAGATTCTTTTCAAAGATCGATTTAAGGTCCGGGTACCATCAGTTGGGGGTTAAGAAGGAAGATATCCCGAAGACTGCCTTCAGGACAAGATATGGTCACTATGAATTTTTAGTTATGCCCTTTGGGTTAACTAATGCTCCTGCAGTGTTCATGGATTTGATGAATCGCGTGTTCAATCCCTATTTAGACAAGTTTGTGATTGTATTTATCGATGACATCTTAATTTATTCCAAGAGTGAGGAAGAGCACACCGAGCATCTGAAGGTAGCCCTGAGGACTCTAAAGAACAACCAATTATATGCCAAACTTAAAAAGTGTGACTTTTGGAAGGAAGAAGTGAAATTTCTTGGTCATGTGGTGACACGCGAGGGTATAGCAGTGGATCAGTCCAAGGTTGATGCTGTTCGACACTGGAGCCAACCGACTACAGTTACAGAGGTTCGAAGTTTCCTTGGTCTAGCTGGATATTACAGGAGATTCATCAAAGAGTTCTCTAAAATCGCTCGCCCTCTAACAGAACTGACTAGAAAAAGTGTGCGATTTGAATGGGGCGACAAGGCAGAAAAAGCATTTCAAACTCTGAAGGGATTATTAACAACAGCTCCAGTTCTCACCCTACCAGAAGAGGGAGTCGAATATGTGGTGCATACTGATGCATCAAGATCCGGACTAGGATGTGTGTTAATGCAGAAAGATAAAGTGATAGCATATGCCTCCCGACAATTGAAGACACACGAACAAAATTACCCTACACATGACCTGGAGTTAGCTGCGGTGATTTTTGCACTCAAAATATGGAGGCACTACTTGTATGGCGAGCAGTTTAAATTGAATACGGATCACAAGAGTTTGAAGTACCTGTTTCAGTAGAAAGACCTAAATATGCGACAGCGCCGCTGGATGGAAACATTGAAGGATTTTCAGATCGAATTGTGCTACAATCCGGGCAAGGTTAATGCAGTAGCCGATGCACTCAGTAGGAAGAAAACCCATGAGAAGGCAATGTCTTATGCGATTAAGAAGTGAGAAATGTTAAATTTTATTAAGGACTTCGATGTCAAGTTGAGCTTAGGTAGGCGTAAGGCATGGTTGAGCAATGTCGTGTTAGAACCAATGTTGATTCGAAAAATTATCAATGCTCAATGTCAAGATGAGGAACTTCAAGAAGAAATAACCAAGGAAAGGGATTCAGAAAGTAGCAAGGATTGGCGAGTAGGCTCTGATGGAGGAATACGTTTTCGCAATCGCCTATGTGTACCGAACGACCCAGAATTGAAACGTGAAATAATGGATGATGCGCATAGGTCTAAATTAACGATCCACCCTGGAAGTACGAAGATGTACCAAGATATGAAAAGGCAATACTGGTGGAACAATATGAAGCGTGAAATTGCAGAATTTGTGTCAAGGTGTCTCACATGCCAGCAAGTGAAAGCTGAGCACAAGAAGCCAGGCGGATTATTAAACCAACCAGAAATTCCTACCTGGAAATGGGAGCATATCTCAATGGACTTCATTACAGGATTTCCGAAGTCGATTAAGAAGCATGATGCCATATGGGTTATTGTGGATCACCTTACTAAGTCAGCACACTTTGTCCCGACCCGTGTATCAGCCCCCGTATTAGAATTAGCAGAGTTGTATGTGAAAGAAATAGTACGGTTGCATGGTGTGCCAGTATCCATCATTTCGGATAGGGATTCACGTTATACATCCTCGTTGTGGTCAAGGATGCAACAGGCAATGGGTACCTCTCTCAAGTATAGTACAGCTTTTCACCCCCAAACCGATGGTCAGACCGAACGAGTTAATCAAATATTAGAAGATATGCTGAGAGCCTGTGCGCTTGATTTTAAAGGAAAGTGGGAAGATTACTTACCCCTTGCGGAATTTGCTTACAATAACAGTTACCAGTCAAGTATAGCTATGGCACCTTTTGAAGCTTTGTATGGTCGCCCGTGTCGTGCACCACATTGTTGGGCAGAAGTTGGAGAGCGTAGTTTGATCGGGCCAGAGATTGTGCAGCTCACTTCAGAGAAAATAGAAATTATTCGCAAGCGGTTACAGACAGCACAGAGTAGACAGAAGAGTTATGCAGATACCAGACGTCGGGAGCTCGAGTTTAAAGAAGGTGATTTCGTGTTCCTAAAAGTATCACCAATGAAGGGAATGCTACGGTTTGGGAAGAAAGGTAAGTTAGCACCGCGTTTTATCGGCCCATTTGTAATCTTGCAGCGTGTGGGAGATGTAGCATATCGTCTTGCCCTGCCACCCCAATTGTCGAACGTGCATGACGTCTTCCATGTCTCAATGTTAAGAAAGTATGAGCGAGACGATTCCCATGTGATTGAGTGGGAGAAGATTGAGGTTCGAGATGACGCATCGTACGTCGAAGAGCCAGTACGCATTCTAGACCGAAAAGAGCATGTCCTTCGCACTAAAGTCATCGTTCTAGTTAAAGTTCTCTGGTCATTCCATGGAGAAGAAGAAGCGACGTGGGAAAGCGAAGAGGAGATGAAGAAGGAATACCCCCAACTATTCACGGACTCATTCTAGGTAAACTTCGAGGACGAAGTTCATTTTTAAGTGGGGTGGAGTGTAACACCCCGTATTTTTAGTATAAATTTATTTATTTATCAATTTATTTACATATTTATTTAATTATTTGACATTAAATAAACCCCACGTTTTAAGTAAACTAATTTCCCACGTTCCGTTTAGGCTGAAACTTTAGGAGAACTCTGTTAGACCCAAAATAACCGTACATGTCAAATTTCGGCCCTTAGATCATAGTACAAATGTCCCGATCAGAAAATAGCCAATAAATGGCCCACCTCAACTCAGAATTGTTCCACATTTGACGTCAACGGTTATTTTCATCTCACCGACCTCTTGGACGGAGCAAAAAAAACTTCGATCCATCATAGTGGACCCCACCTGTCAAGCCTGAGCGTTAGGCACGTTCCGTACGTAACTTACGGAAAGAGGTTTTTCTTCTTCTCTTCCTTCTTCTTCGGCGGAAGTTGTTACAACGTCCGTCCGCTGCCATATTGGTGACCCACACCGTCCTCCAGGATGGGCCCCACAACCAGATCCATTCCGCTCATTTGTTTTGTACTCCACCAAAACCCATGCCACCAAAGTTTTGCTACTTTTCTCGATCCATACGGCCCGCTACACTCTCACCATTAAAAGCCATTGCTTTCAAAAATGATATAGATCAGGGCCGTTCCTTTGCATGAGGGCCTGGGATTGAAACCACGACTTCTTATGGACCCTACCTTCCTCTTGGACGGTCTACATGAGACATAGGTCGTTAGAGGAGGACCCACTACTTTCCTTCTCCAATTAGGAAACCAATCCCATTTTACGTTGGGAAACCAATCCCATTTTACGTTGCATCTCCCAACCCCATTTTACGTTGCATCTCGGGGTTCCATATATGGCTCCCCCAGACGTCCTCTACTCTATAGAAAACCTTAAGAAAGAGAGAGAAAGATCGACAGTAGAGAGAAAGAGAGAGAAATCGAAAGTAAAGAGAGAGAGATCGTGGGAGGAGAGAGAGAGGAGAACCCACGTTCTCTTGTTGTTGCTTCTACGTTGCTATTCCTTTTCTTTCTGGATCTGCTGTTGAGAAGTGGTAAGTCACATCTATTTCCTAGATTTATCCCTACTCTCTAACCATAGATGGAGATCTAATCGCAGGCGATCATTTGTGAAGATGAGATCCTAACCATGTAATCTATGTTAAACATGTTAGCGTTGAACTTAGGAGGATTTTCACGACTCTAACAATATCTCGAATCTACCAATATTAGAGGTAAGGATTTCCTTCAAAGTATAGCCACAATAATATTAATTTATTTAACCATCTTATGCATAATATATGGAGTTTTTGCTACGTTGTTATATGTGATCTATGATTATTGAATCTTTCCATGTGAACATGAGTTAATGTATGGAATGCTTTAATAAACTCTTGCTGAATTTTTATTTGATATGAACCATAATGTGTGATGTGTGTTTTGAAAGTGAAATCATGACATTATACATGCCTACATGAGATATATGTGAAGTTCATGCTTAAGAAATGATGTTTATATGCTTATGGTATGCATGATGAATAGAGTGCTATGTGATACGGGATTACTCATGCGGATGTTTAATCAGTGGAAGCTCTTTGTCCCATAAGTAATATAATTGTACGTTAAAGAGGATTGAACCATGAGGATTGTGTTGAATGGAACAATTTGGCAAAGCCATATGAATGTATTGTTGGTCAGTTGCCAACGGATCTAAAAGTGAATGTTTGAGATGAATCCTTAAGAAATTGTCGATATTTGCATGCCATGTGCTTTGTCTTGACTATGATGTGTACGTCCTTTCACGGTTGGCCCCCGTTGAAGGGAAACGACTATTCTACGTTATGATGAACCGTGGGATGGGGTAAAGAGCGACCGTTGATCTTAAACATCATTAAATTGACTGTATGTTAAACTACTTAAATAAATATGAAACTAATCATGCATGCACGGGACCCGACTTGGTGGGTCAGCCCTGCGGGCGCTACGGCGCTAGCTTATGGTAGAGTGCTGGGTTGCTATCACCTCCATTGGCTGGGTTTGTTGACATGAAGTTGTGGAATTACCCGCTTCATCGTGGACTCTGGTGACTAGTGACTAGTGAGAAGAGTTGGATTAAGTCCCGTCTCATTAGTCAGGGTGCCTTAGCCAGAGCATGCATATCATGCATTGCATTAAAATAAGATTTTTCATGTGTGTTTTGAATTGGGTATGCTCTTTGTGTTTAAATATTGTTGTACTATTCTTGGTGGGCGACCCCTTACTGAGTTGATCGCGAGCAACTCACATCCTTCTGGGATGGTGTCTTTAAAACACCATTCCAGACATTGCAGGTAACGATCCAGTAGATGAGGCCGATTTACAAGGTGAGGAGTATGAAGGCTCATGGCAGCAAATGGCAGACGACGAAGCCGAAGTAGCATGAAGATGTTTTTTTTTTTATTATTTCATAATTAGAGTTTTGATTTCCCTTGATTATATGTAATAAGTCTCTTAGAGGGACACTAGCTAAAACATTGATTTGGACATGATTTCTTTTCATACATTTGATTGAGAATCTAGATGTAGAAAGTTATGGAATAAGAACATTAATTTTCCGTCGTTATGATATGAATGCCACACATGTATGTGTTTATGGGTGAATGTGTGAAAACGCAACCCTAACATATATGAGTAAACACTCAAAAATTTGGCCAATCGTGTCATCCACGAGAGTCTAAATTTTGGGGCATTACAAAGATGGTTATCATCATATACTTGGAGAGGTCAGCGTGGGAGGATTTGTCGTTTGGCCTCGACAATTTATTACGGTCTATCCGTAATATTTATGAATCGACTTTGTACTTATTCACACTTATCAAACAATCCCATGTATTGTTCGGTTTTTTTTTTTTTTTTTGTGGTTGACCTTCAACCCCAATTTCTTTTATTGTGCTTTTTTTTTATCTAAGCAATGGGTGAATGGTATTTCGATGATTTCTGGCAAGATGAGGTACATTTATCTTCAAGGATGTATGTGTGTGACTAGCTTGGTACATGATCTTTTATGAGTTGGGTCTCAAACTTGATTTCCTTGTGTGTTTTTTTATTATTTTGTTATAACATGAAAATGCACTCTTGATGATTTCTTGTAAGATAAAATATATTGACTATTATTGATCATGTATGTAGGTGAGATGATGTATGGATTTGCTCTCTCTCTCTCTATAGTATATGACCATATTGATTGATGTGTTGAAAAGCAGTTGATTTATGGGTTTTGGTTTTTCTAATGCTTAGTATTTCATATGCCGTGCAGTTCCAAATCCATTTCCTCTGTGGTGGACCTAGATAGAAAGCTTGGACGAACTGTAAGTCTTCAAAACCTTGAACTTGGTTAGATATCTTTTATTTTTATAAATTTTGTTAATAGTTAGTTGAATTAGAAGATGTGTGGATGTAGGCAGCTATCTCGTTGCCCAATGGTTTTAGATGGTGAATGAATGTTGCAATTGAGCATGGAAAATAATCAACGAATTACATATATATATATATATATATATATATATATATATATATATATATATATATATATATATATATATATACATACATATTATGGAGGAGGATACCTTGGTTTTTATGGGGACTTGATATTCTTGTAGCCTATGTATGGTGCCCCAGTATTGCTTGTATGTTACTAGTATATAGTAGATATATTACTAGGTTATTATATATATATATATATATATATATATATATATATATATATATATATATATATATATATATATATATATATATATATATATATTTATGTTATTGAAGGAGGATGTTGGTTTTAGGGGGACATGATATTCTTGTAGCTTATGTATGGTGCCCTGATATTGCTTGTATGTTACTAGTATATAGTAAATATTATTAGGTTATTTAGTTTATATATACTTGTCAACTACAATGACCATAGGTTTTGAACTATTTTTGCCCATCGTGCGTTAAAGATGTTGGTTTGCTTGAATGATGAACTTGTTGAATTCTATTCCTGTTTAGCCAAACTTGAACATAATTGGATAATCGTTTTCGAGTTTTGTTGGTTAAATGCGTGTCTTTATGTTTTTATAATTCACCATGTGCAGTACCATCAGGTTTTGGTCATGTCCTTATCGCGGTCTGTAGCCAAAGTATGCTCGAGCCTTAGGGAGTTGTTGCAGTTGGACTTATATAACCTATCTTCTTCAGGTCGAGGGGGTGTACTATTTTGTTTCCTGATGGATGTAATGAACTATAATGACCTGATCTTATCAAGATGATAAGTATGTAACTTGGCCTCAGTTGAGTTCTATTATGAAATGAACAAATTTAGCATAGAGCTCGACTGATAGGTTTTTGCCTGCATGGTGTAGGTCTTCTGTTAGTGATTTCTAACCATAGGATTTGAACTTACTAACAGAAGATCTCCACCATGCAGGCATAAATGTATTAGATGGGTTGTACGCTAAAGATGTTCATTTTTTCAATGGAGCTCAACTGAAAATCAAGTTACATAATGATAAACTACAACAACATGATCTTATCACGATGATAAGTATGTAGGCAGCTCTCTCATTTGTTACGAAGAGTCCGGTCTAAAAAAAAAAATCAATTTGACTTCATGGTCTAGAATCATGCGGCCCTAGGAAGTTTATGGGACCATACCCAGAATCACTCACTCACATTATAATGTCTCTACCAGCTCATCTACTTTTGATTAATATCAAGGATAGCCAAACCGATGACAAAAATAAGCCAAAATGGGCAGCAACTAATCTGGACTATTTTTTAGGCCAAACCTTGTCCAAATCTGGACAGTTTTTGGGCCCCAAAAATGTGTACAATCTGGAGCATTTTTTAAGTTTAGAATTCAGTCAAATCTGGACTAAAGATGGGCCTAAATTTTTTGTCAAATCTGAACTCTTTTGGGCCTTAAAAATGGGGCCCGAATCTGAACTATTGTTCGTCCTCAATTAGAGTAGAAATCTAGATTGTACCTCGACATGTCTTATGTGAACCTTTCCATGGCAAGCCATGATTGGGTGCACGTAATGAACAAGTCTCCTTCCCTCGCTGACCTACGCTTACCATATTGTTAATTTCACTTCTCTCCATTTCCTTGATCTCTCTTCGAACGAATTTAACTCTACAATTCCAAATTGGATAGCTAACATAAGTAGCATTGTGTCTTTAAATCTCTCATATAATTACAATTTTCAAGGTCAGTTTCCTTACAACTTCCTAACTTGGAAGAGTTGCAGCTGCGAGGAGCATCTCTAAGTGCTAACTGTTCACAACTCCTTGAAGGCAGGTGGAGTAGGATCAAGCTACTTTATCTGTCTTTCAGTAATATGCATGGAGGAATCCCCAATTCTATTGGAAATATGACATTACTATCTACGTCCTGTCTAAGTGTCAATTGTCAGTTACAAGTCTTTGTCTGTGTACCAATCAACTTAAAAGCCTTTGTGGCCGTCGTCCTACTTTTCTTCTTTCCACAAGGACTCATAGGTTTGCTAATCCTAATCATCCAATCTTTGCCCTTTATCTAGAGCGCATTGTTGTATGATTTTGGGGTATGGACAATATTCATGGTCAGATTAGGATAATCTGGACTACTGACCTCAGGGTATGATTCAAGGTGGAGAGTGTATTGCGTCGTGATGGATGAGGGTGTATGTAGCACATCCAGTATGACCAATCAGTGCTTGAGGAAACTAGGTTTAGGTGAGCAGACCTTCTGTGGATGGGTATGTCCTAGGAATCTTCCCGATTGAAAGATCTTAGCCATCTGATCCTCGGCCTTCTTCCCAGAGGATTGTACCGATGCCAGATTCAAGAGCCAGCAGATCAGTAGTGCAGTTCACCCTATAGTGGTCTCACTTGTAGACACGTCCCCACGGGAACGGATTAGGTGTTACCCATGCGAGTAACACCTTAGTGGGTGTTACATTTTCCGTGGGGCCATATTGATGACTTTTATATCTCCACTCTTGGTCTACGGATTCTGAAACACACGATGTCTAGTCCATCAGATGGTGATTCAAGCTCTACTTTCCACATATAAATCATGAAGGAATGAGGGCACTTTCTCTAACAAGGGGCAATCTGCAATTCGTAGTTCAAGGAGAGACGGCATTCCTCCATCTTCTTTGCTAACCCACTCCTCTAAAACGTGCATTCTCTCCAAAATGAGCGTCTCTAGCCTAGGAAATGCTGCAGCTGAACCTGTTACATCTCCCCTATCGTTGTTCCCATAAAACTCTGGACCGATGAATTTCACCCTATTCATTCCTTGTATTCTAAGGCATCTGAGGGATAGTAGTGTCCCAAGTTCTGGTAGTTTTATGTACCCACAGCAATCACAAAGAGTCACATTAACTACGTTGGAGAACAAGGCATCTTCCATCCATCCATCCCGGGAATTTCAATCCCACGTAACCGATAACTTTCAGTTCTTCTAGGTTTGTGTGGGGTCAAAGGCCGTCAAACACACCCTCAGTCCTGTCTACATCATCTTCTAACAAACTTCAACAATCTTCATCAAAATACAATTCCAAAAGGCGAAGGTGTCTCTTATTCATTACTTTTGCTTCCTTGGCTTCATCCTCATTTGACACCCTCTGCAAATGGTATATTGCTAACTCTCCTTGGAGGAGATTAAGGTTTTTGAGTTCCCCAATCCCACATTCCATTCCATCCCCAACAATAAACTTTGACAAAGTTCTAAGGGAAGTTAATCTCCCAATCCCATGGGGTAAAGCCCACAATTCCCTAGTACCTTTAATTTCCAGATGTCTTAGCCTTGCAAGTTTCCCCATCTCTTTTGGAAGCTCAAACAGTTCCACACACTCATTAAGTTTCAAGGTTTGCAACAAATACAGTTCGCATATGAATTCAGGCAGCCACCCTACTCCAGTGGTAGATAAATTGAGGTATCTTAAAAGTTTCAAGTTCTTCATTGGGGTGAGTTTTGGATTAGGCTGATTTTGGGATTTTTGGGGTGACAAATCTGATGGACGGTTTGGATTCTGTAACCACATCACTGGGCCCCTAATTAGGTACAACTGTAGCAGCCCCTTGAAAAAAAGGTGAAGATGCTCTTTGTTGATGCCTTGAATTAGAATATGTTGGTGTACAACTGTAGCAGGTACAACTATAGCAGATCCATTTATGCCTTGAATTAGAATATGTTGGAGTCTAGGCATGCACATGCATTAGCACGTCCTAGCATGTCTTGCATAGGTGACATGAGGTGAGGTTGATCATTGGTCTGGTGTAAGTCTAGAGCTAAAAATCAGGCTATTCTACTCACTGGATGATTCACTTCTAACATGTATGAGGTAGGTGAGTAGAAGACTTGCTAGCTAGGTTGGTATGCTTGAGGGATGAAATTCATCTTTTTCGTAGCTCACTCATGTATGACTGGTGAAACTCATTCCTAGCTCCACATGCTTGAGAGAAGGTGAGAGAGGGAGAGTTCTTCCTTGACTCATGTGACCAGGGAGAGGTCTTCCTTTTGTAAACTTCACATGTGTGGGAGGATGGGTGCTTCCTTTCTTGCATATGTGATGGAGAGTTGCACTTCATGTGTTGTTGGCCACACTAGTTGAGAGAGGAGACTCTTGCTGGACTTGCTTGCACATGAGGGAGAGGATACCCTCCAATGCAACGGCTGCACACATGCATGAGGAAGGAAATGTCTTCCTTAACTGGAACGTGTGGTGCTTTCTATGCTGTAGAACACATGAGAGAGATGTCTCTCTATTGATTGCAGTTGCTGGTGAGCTGCTTCATTGGAGGATGTTCAGTCCATGGCTGTTTTAGAGATTAACGGCTAGAAGACGATGCAGTGAGAGGTAGCTGTGATGGACGGCTGGAGAACTCCTTCAGTAACCACTCTCTTTTTAAGTTCCTTTCCGATTGCATGGCTGTAAAGTAAACACTTTTGTGAGAGATGACGAGTTTGTCTCTCAGCCAACGGTTTTTCGACTTCTTTTGCAACTTTTGTAATGCAAAAGTCCCTAGTCATAGACAAGGTCCCAGTATGTACTGACAAGAGCTGCAATTGCTAAAGTGATTGCAGCCAGTACCCTCCAACCCATTCCCTTTTCCACATCATAAGCAGTCCTCATGATGACTGCAACAATTGTCGCAAAGTATTTCAGTCCGTTGTATAGTTGCATTACATGCATCTTTCTCTTCAAATGTGCGCCTGACACACTGCAATGCCACCAAGACAATTAACAAAACTAAATGAGAGCTGATAATTTGGGCAGTTAAAACTTTTTGGATGTTGGATGTCTTGATTCTGTGTTGTAATATTGAAATATTCATGAGAAATGAAAGTGCATGCATAGTACCCAAACATTTCATTCCTGCCTAAAATGAGAGTCCGAAGGTTCGACAGCTTCTCTAGTGTTCTTAACGATTCTATATCTAATTCGGACCCAAACAAGTATAGCTCGGTGAGGTTAGGTGGGAGTACATGCGGCTCCGGTAAATTCTCCAATATTCCTATCAAATACATCCTATATAAATGAAGATGATTTGAGAAGGAATCAAAAGCTAGAATCGACCCTTCATTACCTGCTCTTAGCCACAATGATCTAAGGTGGACCAATTTACAAAGGGAAGGGAATAATGCCATTTTGAGATCTCCTATTATTCCCAAATCTCTCAAATTGGTCAGTTTCTCCAGCCCATCATCCATCCAGCTTCCCGCCTCTACTAATTTTATAGTCTGGAGATTGATTAAGCGATGGAGAGTCATGTATTACCAGAAGTAGAATGTGTGGGTGTATTATCATTTAGGATGGGTGCAACTAAAAAAAGTAATTTCATTTCTTTCCTGACAAATGCTTTTAACTGCACATGCTTCACACCTTGAAACGATGCACATGTATGTAATATCAGAGCCGTCCATCAGGCCACACCATTTATATGTAGATGCCCTGATTAAAAATCAGGGAGCACTTGCACTTGCACTATGAACAGCTTGAATGGCAAATATATAAACATAGATGTGCATGTGTGGGATTGTGTTAGTATATCTATATCTAAAACGTCTGCGTGCATGAGCATGGATAGTCACATATCCTTTTATCTAAGTTTCAAATTACACATAAATGAGATTAGATGATCCTAATTCCTAGCCATGTATTCAATGCCGTTAAAAGCAATGGTAGAAACAAGCTATTCAAAGGTTAGGCATGTATGGTGCATTGAACCTCTGAGGTTGTCAACTGTAAGCACTTTATTTTTCAACAAGACAAGCCGCCATCAGGCTATCATGCTTTCATGAGCATGAACTCATGCAATGAATCCAAGTTAACGACAATGGCAGTAGAAGGTTCTCATAAAAAATCCCACTAACAGTGTCAGTGAGATATTCTCAATTTCACAAGCTCACGATAGAATAAGATCTCAAAAAATGAAGTAGATCCAATACTCAATTGGGCCACATGCCCACCGTTGAAACCATCATAAAGCCCACCATGATGTTTATATGGTTAGTCCCACTGCGATGATCTGAAAACACAAATATTTGCCTGATCTGAAACTTTTATGGCCCCACTGCCTATTGCATGATCCGCTTGAGTATTAGATTTGCCTCGTTTTTAGGTTTCATTGTTCACTCATAAAGCTGGTGGACGGAGTTGATATTTTATGAACATCCATGCTCATGTATGTGTGGGACTTTTCTGTCCAGCTGCCCCCATTTTTTATTTTTATTTTTTTTCCCCCTTTCTATGAGTTTGACATGCCTGATTAGCAGAATTTATGTTCCGTTGCTTCCTCAGTGTAGTCTACCTGATGAATGGCCTGGATCTCAGATTCGTGTGCCTGATGGTTGAGCCAATGGGCACTTAGATCAGTTGGTTTGGTGGGCTTGGGTTTAGCTGCATCCTACTCATCCGGATCGCACCTTGGCATGAGTATTTAAGTCAAGGTCAGGCCCATTTACACTGGAAAAGCTGCAGTGGCCACATGACTGATGCAAACACAACTTGCCCAGCCAATGTGCATGTGTGGGACCCTAGAGGACTTTGAACAGGAGTCGATACCAAGACCTGAGTGTTGAAACGATGTTATCTTCACTTAGTCTACCACTTGAGCTGTAGATCAGGGTGTGCCTGGATGGATTATTGTCTAGGCCAGGACAGGACGCAATCTGCATGCCAGTTAAACAGGGGAAAGAGTATTAATTTATAAGTTGGAAGAGCGGCTGTATGTAGTTGGCAGCATCACCTTTTCAATTAAAAAATAGAGATGAACTTTGTGGGTCCCACCATGATTAGAGTTGGACACAAACATGGCTCACACTCACATGGCATCACCTTTTGCACACACTCACACCATAGTTGGTATAGTGCACTGTGCACATAAACAGATTTACCACCTACATGACTTTATGAATGAGCTGTCCTTGTTTCTTCATGGTGGCCAACAAGGAATGATAGGTTACTTCCTTGACTTTATGTGAATGGTATCATAGTGTGAACTATTGCTGTTTTTTTTTTTTTTTCCTCTTTCTTACACATCTATTTGTTGGCCACCATGAAAGGGTGAGGATATCCACCATAGCCATCAATTTCAATCAGTGAACCATGGGCTCCAATTGGAAAAACTTAAAAACTCAAACAAAGCTATACAATCTTTTGGGATGAGCAATATTTGGAACAGATTTTTTTTTTTTTTGGGTTGATTGTGTGATGGTAAAGTAGTATGGGGTTTCTTTCATATCTGTCTGATTTCTGAGAATGAGGATTCTTTTGTCAACTTTGAATGAAATCTAATTGAGCATAGGACTTGGTTCTTCTTAATTTGTAGTACTTTTTGGTTGATATGAGTGCATGGTGGAAAACAGAACATGGTTATCATTGAAGTATGTATTGGATGGAATTGATTCTACCCAAAACTGATAACCCACCACCCATTTCATCTACATGTGAGTATAATAATGTTTTCAGCCATTTTGATGAAAAAATGATAGCCTCCAACCAGTATAATAATGCTTTTCAGAAGCCTCCAAATTAAACCATGAGGACAGGGTCTTGACGGGTCACACATAGATATCTTTGTGCCCCGGGCTGTGTGGGTTCAACAAAGATGTCTGTGACAAATCCACTCCATCCATTTTTTTTTAAAGACTATAATAGGACGTATTCTAAAAATCAGGTAGATCCAAAACTGTGGGCCGCAACAGGAAAACAGTGGAAACAGCAACGTCTACCTTTGACAACTTCCCGGAGCTGACCATGGTGTTTATATCACATCCAAATCATTCATAGAATTATTACCATAAACTGCAGGAACAAATAACATCCTGATGCAAAACTTTTGTCAACCAGGCATTCAATCCCCACTGTTTCTATGGTATGGCCCACAATAGTCTTGGATTTACCTGATTTTTAGAATCCTGTCTTATTGTGATATTTAAATACAGATGGACGGAGAAGATTTGCAATGTACATCTCCACGGGCTACACAGAGTCCAGGTCCTTGCCCCAATTCCCTCCGTTCCTGACGGATAGTGAATTGCATGTGCACCCTACACAGACATATACCTGTGCCCGAGGCTTTATGGGTCCCATAGAGATGTACATGATAAATCCACTCTGTCCATCTGTTTTCAAAAACCATAGTAGGGTAGGATTCTAAAATAAAATCATTAATGTTCAAAACCCAGGTGGGCTACTACAAACGATACAGATGGACAGAAGGTGTACAATCTGGACAACTGATCAGCGGCCCAAATCTGGGGTATGTTCTAAAACAAAGGACCAGCAATGAGGGTCATAGCCAATTAACTTTTTCTCCTTTCTTTCCAATAGATATGGATCATTAACTCGAATGGAATTACAAGTCAATTTGACTGTGCATCCAAACACATTCCTGTGCATATGACGGTAATTAGCAACTTATATATGTACAAATTGTGTTTATGGTGACATGAACTGTAATTTCTGGTCATGCAACAACTTCACATCTTTCAATAACAGGGGTTTTGTCAAAACATGTAGAATGGTTAAATGCGTTAATGATTAGGAGACAGACATTTGGTTCATTTTTTCTTTAATTCTACTATTACAGATGGATCACCTATTGGACAGCTTGGGTGTGTAGTGACTTTAATCTTGATAGAAAATGGGCCGCCTTTTAAATGCATCCCTGATTAGCCAACCTCAATTGTTTCCTCACCTGTATATATTGTATTTGTATATACTGATTGCTGTGATGACTTTTGTTTTCCACCTATGTAACTACAATCCCTACTACAAATTGAGCTAAATTGGGCAGCATGGGACCCATTTCTAAATGTCTACATGACCTATCTCAAATGGTGGGCCTCACTACAATACAGTAGCTACGAATGGACAATCAAAAGCCAAATTTGATTACATATGTAGTGCTTACTGCTTTCTTTCTTTCTTTTTTTCTTTTTTTCATGCAACTTATCAATGGCTCTCTTCTTGTACATGTGGCAAATTGCACAAGATCAGAGTCCTCAAGTCAGCCATCTTGGACAATTTTAATAAAATGTGCAACTTTTGGATAGTGTCCCACCTGAAGAACAGTTTGGATCACCGGATTGTTGCAATTTGCATCTTACTATTGTGTTGTAATGTCGTTAACACAGATTTGAGAATGCTGTCTTTGAAATTCTCCTTAATATGGTTTTTTTTATTCAGATTAAGATTTGTTAATTATGATAGTTTGTGTCAATTGTGAAGCAATGATGAAATCAAATATTCTCAACAGCAAAAGCATACAATTGTAAAATTCTAGAACTGATAACATTTGCTTGAAGGATTTCATTTGGAATTCTCATGGATGTAATATTAAGATTTGAAATTTTTATGCTTTTTATCAAATGCCTCGCAAGAAAAACATCTAACAACAGCATTAGTTTTGTTTTTGAGAGAGAGAGAGAGAGAGAGAGAGAGAGAGGTTGCTCGTCTTTGATATTCTTGTGGATTTTGATGTTTCAAAATATTAATTGCTGTTTTTTTTTTTTCTTCAACTAATGAGCAGAGAAACATGGCATACATCTATAAGCTAGAGGCATGCATGTACTCAATCAAATAAGACTGAAGTGATCATTACTCGAGATAATATGTGTTATACAAACTAGTTAAAACAAATAAAATTCCCATCACCCTTTGCAAAAGAGAGACGAAGATTTTGCTTTGTAATAATCATGTTCTTACTATGGCATATGAATTGCTTTACACCAAATGCTTGTGTACCATTTCAGTAATTGTAAGATATAGTTTGACTGTAGTTATTTATACTGATGTGATGAGTCATTCTCATTCATGTAGACCTCTATAGCATTTACTAGCCTGGCGATTGCAGCTGTATCAACTCTTATTGTAAGTTACTTGATCTGTATCTCACTCATTGTCTTTTTACAACACTTTTGAGTTGTCACAAACAAGGCACTCTGCAATCTACATACAGATGTGTAACATATTTAAAATATTAATTGCTTAAATGCTAATGGTTGGCCATGCTTAAATGCTGTATCAACTCTTATGAATTCCTTTTAAGGAACTTTTCTAGGTGCACGTGTGGCCATGCTTAAATGCTAATGGTTTTTTTTTTCGTATTCTAAAGCAACGCCGACGATCATAAACCGTCGGAAATTCCGACGGCTAATCACCGTCCACAATTCCGACGGTGTGGAGCCGTCGGAATTTCTGAAGGTTTACGACCGTCGGAATTTCCGACGGCCGATCGACGACTTATAGCGGTCAGAAATTCCGACGGCCCATAACCGTCGGAGAGCAATTGTGACGCCCCCTTTCCCGACGGCCTATCCGACGGCCAAAAGCCGTCGGGAAAGCCATTTGCCGACGGCCGAAAAGTCATTTCTTGGTAGTGGACCGGTCGGCCATAGGCCAACTGGAGACAGAGAATGCACTGTCTCAACGAGGGTGCCTGCCCCGACCGGTCTTGACCGGTCAGTCCAATGGCCTTCCTCTCCAGCTGGCTGCTGTCAAGCTGGACTGTCTGTCCGACTGGTCATGACCGATCGGCCAGGAGTCTACGACCGATTGTGACCGGTCGGATAGGCCTGGGTTCAGCCAATCGGATTGCTGACCCATCCATTTCACAACCCTCACACTTTAGCCAAGATTTAGGTGATGTTCTAGGACACCTAAGGTCAATCTATGATGACTAAAGGTTTCCTAATATGGTCAAGGTCATCAAAGAGGTTAAGGGTTTAGGTTTTGGTCAAGGTTAAGGCACATTAAGGTAGCACTTTTACCTATTCTTCTTCCTTGATGCAGCAGGGCCACTTGAGTCTTTGGTCTTCGTCTTCATTAGGCTCAACTGACACTAGACTCACTGACATAAGTGATTGACAAACAAGGTGCACTAGTATGCCATAGAAAAGTGCACTAACAGAAACAAACCTTGACTGACTATGGGATTAACCAAGGCACAATGACTCTATTTTGCGATAATACTAGTGACATAAACATTTCGAAAAATCTAGTTCAGCACTCGCGTACTAAGCACATCGATATTAGGCACCACTTTATTCAAGAATTGGTTAAAGATCACATAATATCTCTCGAACATGTGCGTACCGAGAATCAGCTAGCCGATATCCTAACGAAACCCTTGGACTCAGTTTGCTTTGCGAACCTCTAGAAGTCCATTGGTGTTGGGTGTGTCTAGTTTACCTAACAAGTATATGTTTTGCAGGTAATATCTGAGGACTAAGCCTCTCTATCTAATCTTTATAGGTATATCTAAGGACCTTTGCCTCTTTTCACATTGCTCTGTTCGCTTCCCCAAGTGTAGGGTTGAGATGTAGTAATAATCTCGGTAAGACCGAGGTCGATCCACAGGGACTTATGTAGGAATTCACAAACACATCCAATAGGTTCTATTAAGAAGCTAACAACCAAATTTGTATGATATTGATGTAAGTAACAACTTTGAACTTAAACTGAAGTAAACAATTATAAAAAGGCACTAGGGGTTCAAGGATCCACTTGTAGCAATCCTTGATGCTCAATTCGTTGTGGTTTCTCACTTTCTCAACTAGAATCGAAATTAAGATCTATCTAGTCGGATGATAGAGCGTTTAAACCAACAATCTGCCATATGTAAAACCAATGTACATGATTCACTCAATGCAAGCTAGGATGAGCATACTCAATTGCATAGGTCAGTCCCAATTCCAATAGACTAAGTTCACAATCATAACCATCATTCAGTCCTGTCACAAGACAAAGCTAGATCATGATTTGAACTTGATTCAAATCACATGCACAGTCCCACATACCACAAATTTTCAGAAAAAGTAGAACTTTGCTAGGAAGTTCCCACATGAAGATCATAGCACTAGAGCGTACTCCAATTCCTCGGATCATATAGGTCTAGATTAGCACACAACCATTAAGAACTCAAGCAATTCTCCCAAACATCCATGAGTCATCATAAGACTAAGAAAAACTACTTAGAACTTGTATTAACTTCAAACCATTGTTCATAAACATGAAATCCAACTTTAAAACCAACTTAAATGAATTGAAAACATCTTAGATTCACTACAAGCTTCACCTCTTAGCCCTAGATAAGAGGTTTAGCCGTTCATGATCCAAGGAAACATGAAACAACTAAGAAAAGCATAAAAACGAGAAACAAACTAGGAGTTGTGGAACTCTGAAATCCACTTCTGCCACCTCCCACCTTGCTCAAACCCTTCTAAGATACCCTAGGAATGATCCCTAGGTGTCCTTTTATAGTGGGGAGGCTCCGCAACATCGGAATCTTCTCGAATTTGCGTAAACTTACGCAGTGCGCAGAGAAATTCGACGCCAAAAACAGAAGTTTCTGTTTGAAACACATGGCCAACCGGTCGGACGACCGGTCTGAGTGGCTTGGCCGACCGGTCGGGCTTCTCCAATAATGGTCCAGCGTGCACAGGAGACCTTCAGACCTATTGGCCGACCGGTCACGACCGGTCGGACTGGGCTGGCCGACCGGTCAAGACCGGTCGGACCATGTTGGTCATTAGTCCAGCGAGTTTCACATGCTCAGGGGGAGATGGCCGACCGGTCTAGACCGATCGTGGCCCTCCTGGCCGACTGGTCACGACCGGTCTTAACCTCTTTTCTTCTTCATTTCTTTCTTTCTTTCTTCTTTCTGCTTTCTTCTTTCTTTGGCCCACCTTGGGTCTTCATCCAAGGCTCTAAATAAATCCTTCTGGTCTTCAATTGGGCGGAATTCCTCTCATTCCTACAATCATGAAATCATGCATTATATTAGTCTTTAAATCATGAAAACCTTGCATAATGAGTGATGAATTGGGGTTAGAATATGCACAATTAAGAGCTCAACACACCCCCCAACCAGCATTTTGCTAGTCCCGAGCAAAACATGCGTGAAACTAATTCCATTCTTCAAAACCCAACTCTCCTTCAGAAACCATTCTTCTATACATCCCAAGATACACAAGTGTAAGATTCAGAAATATTAGGTGACATAGGTTGAAACTGTAAACTCTCAAAACATACTAAGTATCCATATGAAATTCCCGCTGATTGTTTGATAAATAGAAGAGTTTGAACAAATTCAACCTAGTGTGCATTGTGAAAGTTCATTTCATGAGTTTCCAGGATTATCTTCTTCATAGATCAACTAAACTATAGATCTCAAGGTATATAGAGCAACAACAAGCCAATGATGGGAATTTGCCTTACTGTCCTTCCGACGGCTTTCACACTACGTCTCATTTCCGGCTTTGGTTACGGGTAGACCATCCCCCGGTTGGTAATAGGTAGCCCTAATCGGAATTTTCCACCATTTTTCCATCATTCCCAATTTCATCCTTCCTTTTCCTTTTTTTTCTTTTAATTTAGATAGGATTTTTAGAAATCCATATCTTTCGTTATTTTTCCATGGACAAGGATGGACAAAGTACCCCGGCCTGATTTCTCAACACCTTAAATCAAAATCTAACTAATCCACAAATCACATAATCCCTTCAACCCGTGAAAATCGTGCAATGTGAACTAAGTGTAAGAGTGTTCAAATTTTCTATTAATCACAAAAATAGGGGAATTCACATATAAAACCATTATGCTATGAGAAATCCAAAACTTGCAACCTCATATACTTCATATCTCCTCCTCTTAAACTCATATCATCTTGAATGCATAGAAATGAAGTTTTCCAAAAGAGTTTTGAATTTTAGGAAAATCGAAAAATTTCTACTTAATTGCTCAAAATGTTACAAAACGCTGGATTCATCCAAGTGATCCTACACCCCCCAACCAAATCTTGCATTGTCCTCAATGTAAAAGATGTGCAATAAGCAAAACGTGAGAGCAATTCTAAAATAAAAGGGAGTGAGGAATGGTAGTACCTGAGAGAGTGAAAAGTGGAATTCTTCCTCCTTCTAACAAACCTATGAAAAATAAACAAAAACAACCAAATCTTAATCCTAACTACTCTATACCTCCATCAGACTAGGAGATCAATCATCCTGATACACAGGATCAGTCAGAGGTATGGACATACCTTCTGAAGGAAACTTCTCAAAGAACGGCTTTAATCGATGACCATTCACCTTAAAAATGTTGCCGTTCCTTGGATTTAACAACTAGACGGTCCCATATGGATAGAAAGTTTGCACAATGTAGGGACCGGTCCATCGAGATCTTAATTTTTCCAGAAATAAATGTAGGCGGAATTATACAGAAGGACTTTTTGATTGATCGTGAATGTCTTACGAAGAATATTTTTATCATGGAATATCTTCGTCTTGTCCTTGTAAATTCTTGCATTCTCATATGCTTCGTTCCGGATTTCTGCAAGTTCATTCAATTGTAGTTTGCGCAACGAGCTTGCTTTGTCAGAATCAAAATTCATATTCTTAATTGCTCAATATGCCCTATGTTCCAACTCCACAGGCAAGTGACAACCCTTCCCATAGACAAGTTTATAGGGAGACATTCCAATAGGGGTCTTAAAAGCAGTACGGTAGGCCCAAAGCGCATCGGTAAGCCGAAACGACCAATCCTTACGATCGGGGTTCACCGTTTTCTCTAAAATGTGTTTAAGCTCCCTATTGGATATCTCAGCTTGTCCACTAGTTTGTGGGTGATAGGGAGTGCTCACTTTGTGTGTTACGCCATATTTCTTCATTAAAGTTTCAAAAGGGCGATTACAAAAGTGAGACCCTCCATCACTTATGATGACTCGAGGCATTCCAAATCGGGAAAGAATATTCTTTTTTAAGAAGCGAATGACTGTTTTATGGTCATTATTCCGGCAAGGGATGGCCTCGACCCATTTGGATACATAATCAATGGCAAGCAAGATGTATGTGTTTCCAAAAGAAGATGGGAATGGACCCATGAAATCGATGACCTAATAATAAAAAAGTTTGATTATTAAGATGGGATTGAGTGGCATCATATTTCTACCGGAGATTCCTCCCAATTTCTGACAAGGTTCACATGTTTTGCAAAACTTATGTGTGTCTTTGAACATAGTGGGCCAATAAAACCCACATTGCAGAATTTTTGCTATGGTCTTCTTAGCCGAAAAGTGGCCACCACATGCTTGAGAGTGACAAAAGGAGATGACACTTTATTGTTCATCATCTGGCACACATCTCCTTATGATTTGATTGGGACAATACTTAAATAAGTATGGGTCGTCCCATAGGAATTTTCGCACCTCAGTGAAGAACTTATCCTTATCTTACTTTTTCCAATGTGTAGGAATCGTACCTGTAGCAAGATAGTTAGCAATGCCCGCATACCATGGTAATTGGGAGACTCCAAAAAGCTGTTCATCAGGGAACAAGTCATTGATCGCGGTCATTTCAGGGGAATCGGGGAGGACAAGTCAAGAGAGATGGTCAGCCACTACATTTTCTACTCCTTTCTTATCACGTATCTCTATGTCAAATTCCTGGAGTAGAAGGATCCATCTTAACAACCGTGGTTTAGCATCCTTCTTAGAGAGAAGGTACTTAAGCGGGGCATGGTTTGTGAATATGATGATCTTGGATCCAATCAAGTAGGACCTAAACTTGTCCAAGGCAAAAACTACAGCTAAAAGTTCTTTTTCTGTAGTAGTGTAGTTTGCTTTTGTTGAGTTTAGGGTTCTACTTGCATAGTAGATAACACATGGCTTCTTCTCTTTTCTTTGGCCTAGCACGGCCCCAATTTCATAGTCGCTCGCATCGCACATAATTTCAAAAGGAAGGCTCCAATCAGGTGGTTGCATTATGGGAGCACATGTCAACATACATTTAAGTATGGTAAAGGCATTTTGACATTCTTCATTCCACTCGAATGAATTTTCCTTTTGAAGTAGGTTACATAAAGGACGTGAGAGTGAACCGAAGTCCTTTATGAACCTTTTATAAAATCCTGCGTGTTGTTGAGCTCTTAATTGTGCATATTCTAACCCTAATTCATCACTCATTATGCTTGCTGTTATGGTTTATAGACTAAACTAATGCATGGATTTGTGATTGTAGGGATGAGAGAGAGGAAGCATCAATTGAAGACCTAAAGATGCTAGTCAGAAGCAAAGAAGATCAAAGAGGCTAAGCATCAAAGAATGAAAGAAAGAAGTCAGAGAAAAGAAGAAAGGAAGCAGAAGAAAGTGCCCACAACCGGTCGTCCAAGGCCAAGGACCGGTCGTCCGACCGGTCCGCACATGCATAGAGGAGACCCAGAGGCCATAACTCTTTGGACTGTTCATGACCGGTCGTGCGACCGGTCCTTAAATTATTTTTCCGTGTTAAAAATTCTCGAAACTCACTGGACACTTTTAGGCCATTTTGAGACCGGTCGTCCAGCATCCACGACCAGTCGTCCAGCCACTGCAACCGGTCGTGCGACTGGTCGCCTGCGTAAGATTTGAACTTTCTATTTCTTGCACCAATTTTCTCTGCGCACTGCGTAAGTTTTATGCAAATTCTCGAATATTCTGAAGTTGCGGAGCTTTCCCACTATAAAAGGACACGTAGGGATCGTTCCTAGGGTATCTTAGAAGAGTTTAAGCAAGGTTGGAGGCAACGGAAGTGGATTTCGGAGTTCCACAACTCCTAGTTTGTTTTGCTATTTTTTTAATGTTTTTCTTAGTTGTTTCATGTTTCCTTGGATCATGAACGGCTAAACCTCTTAGCTAGGGCTAAGAGGTGAAGCTTGCAGTGAATCTAAGATGTTTTAATTCGTTTTAAGTTGGTTTTAAGACTGAATTTCATGTTTATGAACAATGGTTTGAAGTTTATAGAAGTTCTAAGTAGTTTTTCTTAGTCTTATGATGACTCATGGATGTTTGGGAGAATTACTTAAGTTCTTAATTGCTTTGTATTAGTCTAGACCTGTATGATCCGAGGAATTGGAGTACGCTCTAGTACTATGATCTTCATGTGGGAACTTCCTACCAAAGTTCTACTTTTCTGAAATTCTGTGCTATGTGGGACTGTGCATGTGATTTGAATCAAGTTCAAATCATAATCTAGCCTTGTCTTGTGACAGGACTTGAGGATGGTTATGATTGTGAACTCAGCCTATTGGAATTGGGACTGACCTATGCAATTGAGCATGCTCATCCTAGCTTGCATTGAGTGAGTTATATGCATTGGTCTTACATATGGCAGACTGTTTGGTCTAACAGCTCTATCATCCGGCTAGATAGATCTTAATATCGATTCTAGTTGAGAAAGTGAGAAATCACAGCGGATTGAACATCAAGGATTGCTAGAAGTGGATCCTTGAACCCCTAATGCCTTTTTATAATTGTTTACCTTCAATTTAGTTCAAAGTTGTTACTTACACCAATCTCATAAAAAATCTGGTTGTTAGCTCTCAATAGACACTATTGGATGTGTTTGTGAATTCCTACACAAGTCCCTGTGGATCGACCTCGGTCTTACCGAGATTATTACTATATCGCAACCCTACACTTGGGGAAGCGAACAAGTTTTTGGCGCCGTTGCCGGGGACTCTGATGGTTTTTCACAAATTTCTGAAATTAGTATCTATTTAGGATTTTTAGGATTTTAGGACTAACTTAGTTTGTTTTATTTAATTTTTCTTTTTCAGGGATTTCTAGGAAGCTGAAGAAGATATAAGGATTTCAAGTGCCGAATCAGGTTCTATCTTTCTAAACCTTACTCTTCTCCTTCTCCTATTCATTCCTATCATATTCATCTCTTGTAGAGTGGGTGGAGACTCCTTTTGGATCTCTGAAAGGTAGGCCTTGTGCCACCTGGATTCCTATTGGTTGGCTCTGCCGTCTTGGATCACCTTGTGCTCAGAGATTTCTTTTCTCACCTCTACTCCTCTTTCTCTTTTTTCTGCACTTTTTCTCAAAAGATTCAAAGAGTGGGTGGGGAGTTCTCTGAACCCCTATTGACTAGGAGAAATCGGTCTCTATCCTTGCTTCTGGCTTAGCCATTGCAAGACACCTTGTGCTTCGGTCTTAGAGAAGAGTAAAGAAAGGGAGGAAGAATTCTTCTTTCTCTTTGTTTCATATTTTTTTTTTGTTTTGCATGCCACATTGGGCTCGGGATTCCAATAACCGACTCATAAGTGAAGGGGGAATAGTTGAAGGAATTGACAAAGAGCCACATGCTAGGAGACATCTAAAATCTCCAATTTTGTTTGAAAACATGGCTGCAAATCAACCTAATCCGATGGCCAATCTGGGCCAAAACCAAACTGAAACGGGGGAGAATATGGTTGAGAATGTTCCCCGACCAAGAACTTTACGTGATTTCTTGCAACCAGCAAAAGCGAGCACTCCCTCATGCATAATTTTTCTACAAAATGCAGGGAATGTGGATTTAAAACCGGGAGTGATCCAACTTCTCCCTAAATTCCATGGATTAGACAGTGAAAGTGCCTATCAACACCTTAAGGAGTTTGATGAGGTAATAACCACCATGCACTTTGCTAATGTGACTGATGATGTGGTGAGACTTAAATTCTTCCCTTTTACTCTTAAAGATAAAGCTAAAGGTTGGCTTCATGCATTAAGGCCAAGATCAATTGGTGCATGGACTGATATGCATAGGGAATTCATAAAAAAATTCTTCCCTACTCACAAAATAAACATGTTAAAGCGCCTTATCATGAACTTTGCCCAAAAGGAAGATGAAACCTTCTTCCAATGTTGGGAGAGGTTTAAGGACTTATTAAACGCATGCTCACATCATGGCTATGAAATTTGGCGGGTTATAAGCTTTTTCTATGAAGGACTGACTTCACCCATGCGCCAATTTGTAGAGATGATGTGTAATGGGGAGTTCATGAATAAGGAAGCTGATGAAGCATGGGATTATTTGGAAGAATTGGCTGAGAATGCACAGTCTTGGGATACATCGAAACCAACAAATTTCAAGACTGGCCAACAAAAGGAAAGAGGGGGAATGTATGTCTTATCGGAAGAGGATAGCATAAGTGCACGGGTGGCTAGCCTCACAAGAAAGGTCGAAACCATGGAATTGAGGAAAGGAGAGACGATTAACTCCAATGATGTTGAAACTGTTTGTGGAATTTGTGCCGAAAATCAACATGTAACACAAGATTGTCCCACAATTTCAGCAGTTCAGATCTTACAAGAACAATCAAATGCCATAAACAGTTATCAACGACAATTTGGTGCTCCAACCTCAAACACGTTTAATGCTAGCTGGAAGAGCCATCCCAACTTCAATTGGAGGAATGGACCCACTGCGAATGCAACCACTATCCTTCAAGCTCAACCTATACTAGGTCCATCTCTAGTCATTACTCCAAAAGTGACGCTAGAGGAGATTGTGGGTGCATTTGTATCGGTTCAAGCTGAGTATAACAAGACAAATTCTCTAAAAATAGATGGGTTCATGCAAGAGCAATTGAAATTCAATCAAAATTCAACTCAAGCCATCAATGAATTGAAAACATCAATGGCTAGAGTTGAATCTCATCTTAGTGTTAGAGAGAAGGGCACACTTCCTGCCCAACCTCTTCCTAACCCAAGAACCCAATTTGAGATACAAGATGCAAGCTCATCCTCCCATCATACGGAGCATGTTCAAGCTATCACCACTTTAAGAAGTGGGAAAGAAATTGACAAATCTAATCCGGTGAAGGCCCCAAAGCCTAAGGATCCGAAAATTTCTAAAGAGGATGATAGCTCAAACAACACTCCACAAGGGAAAGAACCGGAAAGGCAATACAAGTTGGTTGCCCGGTTTCCACAAAGGTTGATTTCACCTAAACCTTTAGACAAAAATCTGAAAATATTAGAAGTTTTCAAGCAGGTGAAGATCAACATCCCGTTGTTGGATGCCATAAAACAAACAACATCTTATGCCAAATTTATAAAGGAATTGTGTACGGTCAAAAGGAAACACAATGTTCATAACAAAGTACTTTTGACTGAGAATTTGAGCGCTATCATCAAACAAGAGGTGCCCCAAAAATACAAGGATCTGGGTAGTCCAACCATCTCATGCATCATAGGAGATTACTGGATTAAACAAGCCTTACTCGATTTGGAGGCAAGTGTGAACCTCATCCCTTACTCCGTTTACGAACAACTTGGGTTAGGTGAATTGAAACCCACCAAAACCACACTCCAACTTGCTATAGATCCATTCATATACCGAGAGGAATGATTGAGGATGTTCTAGTCCAAGTTGATAAATTCTACTACCCATTAGCCTTTATTGTCTTGGATACACATCCCGTGATAGGTACTGGTGCTCAAATTCTCGTCATACTTGGCCGTCCCTTTCTAGCTACTTCAAACGCAATTATCAATTGTAGAAACTGGCTTGTACAAATGTCCTTTGGACATATGACTCTTGAGCTTAACATATTTGATTTATGCAAACAACCACGGGAGGTTGATGATGATATCCACGAACTAAACATGATTGAATCATTCGTGGAAGATACATTCCCCTTATCATTATATTCCGACCCTTTGGAGGCATGTGTGGCCCATTCTCATGAGATCAATGATGATACAATACGAGATATGGTTGCCATCTTAGATACGATGCCGGTGCTTGATAACAAAAGATGGAGGGCCCTATTTGAGCCTTTGCCCGTAAATGATAACAAAGCCCTCCCATCTAATATCAAGGCGCCAACACTCGACCTAAAATCATTACCAAGTGAGCTGAAATATGTCTATTTAGGTCGAGATGAGACATATCCGGCGGTGATTTCTTCCCACTTGGATGAGGAACAAGAGAGTAGGCTAATGGCCACTCTATTAGAGCACAAAAGTGCCATTAGATGGTCAATTGCGGATCTCAAAGGCACAGACCCACTGATTTGTACTCATCGCATACACCTTGAGGAGAATGCGAAGACATCTAGGTAGCCACAACGACGACTAAATCCAAACATGTAGGATGTGGTTAAGGCCGGAGTGGTGAAACTATTGGATGTGGGTATTATTTACCCAATATCCGATAGTCAATGGGTGAGCCCAACTCAAGTGGTGCCTAAGAAATTCGAAATAACCATCGTAGCCAATGCCAATAATGAACTCGTGCCAACTAGAGTCACTACCGGTTGGAGAATGTGCATTGACTACAGGAAGCTAAACACTGTCACGAGGAAAGACCACTTCCCCCTACCGTTTGTTGATCAAATTTTAGAACAGTTGGCGGGTCATTCCCACTTTTGCTTCCTTGATGGCTATTCAGGGTACAACCAAATAGAGATTGCTCATGAAGACCAAGAAAAGACTACATTCACATGTCCATTCGGCACTTTCGCCTATTGACGGATGCCGTTTGGATTATGTAATGCCCCTGCCACCTTTCAGCGTTGTATGATGAGTATCTTTTTTAATATACTGGGGACAATTCTCGAAGTCTTCATGGATGATTTTTCCATATTTGGTTGTAGCTTTAATGAGTGCCTTATGCACTTGAAATCTGTGCTGAAAAGATGTGAAGAAAAGAACCTTGTGCTAAATTGGGAGAAGTGTCACTTTATGGTTCAAAAGGGAATTGTACTTGGTCATATCGTTTCACAAAATGGAATCGAGGTGGACAAAGCGAAAATTGATCTTATCTCTAACCTTCTACCACCCAAGAGCATACGAGATGTACAGTCCTTTTTGGGACATGCAGGATTTTATAGAAGATTCATAAAGGACTTCAGTTCACTCTCTCGTCCTTTATGTAACCTACTTCAAAAGGAAAATTCATTCGAGTGGAATGAAGAATGTCAAAAAGCCTTTACCACCCTTAAAGGTATGTTGACATGTGCTCCCATAATGCAACCACCTAATTGGAACCTTCCTTTTGAAATTATGTGCGATGCTAGCGACCATGCTATTGGGGCCGTGCTAGGCCAAAGAAAAGAGAAAAAGCCATGTGTCATCTACTATGCAAGTAGAACTCTAAACTCAACCCAGGCAAACTACACTACTACTGAAAAAGAACTTTTAGCCGTAGTTTTTCCCGTGGACAAGTTTAGGTCCTACTTGATTGGATCCAAGATCATCATATTCACTGACCATGTCACGCTTAAGTACCTTCTCTCTAAGAAGGATGCTAAACCACGGTTGTTAAGATGGATCCTTCTACTCTAGGAATTTGACATAGAAATACGTGATAAGAAATGAGTAGAAAATGTCGTGGCTGACCATCTCTCTCGACTTGTCCTCACTGATTCCCCTGAAACGACCGCGATCAATGACATGTTCCCTGACGAACAACTTTTTGTTGTTTCCCAATTGCCATGGTATGCGAGCATTGCTAACTATCTTGCTACAGGTACAATCCTACACATTGGAAAAAACAAGATAAGGATAAATTCTTCACTGAGGTGCGAAATTTCCTATGGGACGACCCCTACTTATTCAAGTATTGTCCCGATCAAATCATAAGGAGATGTGTCCCAGATGATGAGCAACAAGTATCATCTCCTTCTGTCATTCTCAGGCATGTGGTGGCCACTTTTCGGCTAAAAGACCATAGTAAAAATTATACAATGTGGGTTTTTTTGGCCCACTATGTTCAAAGACACACATGAGTTTTGTAAAACATGTGAACCTTGTCAGAAATTGGGAGGAATCTCCCGTAGAAATATGATGCCACTCAATCCCATCTTAATAATCGAAATTTTTTATTTTTGGGGCATCGATTTCATGGGTCCATTCCCATCTTCTTTTGGAAACGCATACATCTTGCTTGCCGTTGACTATGTATCCAAATGGGTCGAGGCCATCCCTTCCCGGAATAATGACCATAAAACGGTCATTGGCTTCTTAAAAGAAAATATTCTTTCCCGATTTGGTACACCTCGAGTCATCATCAGTGATGGAGGGTCTCACTTTTGTAATCGCCCATTTGAAACTTTAATGAAGAAATATGGCATAACACACAAAGTGAGAACTCCCTATCACCCACAAACGAGTGGGCAAGCTGAGATATCCAATAGGGAGATTAAACATATTTTGGAGAAAACGGTGAACCCAGATCGCAAGGATTGGTCGCTTCGGGTTACCGATGCGCTTTGGGCCTGCCGTACTACTTTTAAGACTCCTATTGGAATGTCTTCCTATAGACTTGTCTATGGGAAGGCTTGTCACTTGCCTGTGGAGTTGAAACATAGGGCATATTGGGAAATTAAGAAGATGAATTTTGATTCTGACAAGGCAAGCTCGTTGCGCAAACTATAATTGAATGAACTTGCAGAAATCCGGAACGAAGTATATGAGAATGCGAGAATTTACAAAGACAAAACAAAGATACCATGATAAAAACATTCTTCGTAAGACATTCACGATCAATCAAAAAGTCCTCCTGTATAACTCTCGTCTACATTTATTTCCGCAAAAATTGAGATCTCGATGGACCGGTCCTTACATTGTGCAAACTGTCTATCCATATGGGACTGTCGAGTTGTTAAATCTAAGGAACGGCAACATTTTTAAGGCGAATGGGCAGCGATTAAGGCCGTTCTTTGAGAAATTTCCTTCAGAAGGTATGTCCATACCTCTGACTGATCCTGTCTACCAAGATTATTGATCTCCTAGTCTGATGGAGGTGTAGAGTAGTTAGGATTAGGATTTTGTTGCTTTTGTTTGCTTTCGCTTAAGTTTGTTAGAAGGAGGAAGAATTCCACTTTTCACCTTTTTAGGTACTCTCATTCCTCACTCCCTTTTATTTTCAAATTGCTCTCATGTTCTGCTTATTGCACATCTTTTACATTGAGGACAATGCAAGATTTGGTTGGGAGGTGTAGGATCACTTGGATGAATCCAGCATTTTGTAACACTTCGAGCAATTATGTAGAAATTTTTCAATTTTCCTACAATTCAAAACTCTTTTGGAAAACTGTGTTTCTATGTATTCAAGATGATATGAGCATAAGAGGAGGAGATATGAAGTGTATGAGGTTGTATGTCTGGAACTTCTCATCGCATAATGGCTTTATATGTGAATTCCCCTAGTTATGTAATTGATAGAAAATTTGAACACTTTACACCTAGTTCATGCTACAACCCGAAGATTGCACACCCAAGTGCAGGTAGGGAAGTAGTAAAATACTCGGTAAGACCGAGGTCGATCCATAGGGATTGGGGTTAAGAACACTTAGAGGAATTAGTTTCGGTGAGTGAGATGAAATCTAGTTTATCCACGAGAGTGGAGCAAGTTGTGTGTGGTGAAAGACAAAAATAGAAAAGGGGCTAAGGCATCAGGGATCCACCTTTGATTCATTCACAAGATTTAATTCATTGGTCCAACTATAACTCGACTGGAATCGAATAAAGATTCATTCCAATCGGAAGATGAAACAGTTAAACCACTACATATTTCATAAAAGATGGTGATCTGAACCGATTGATTTGACCATAAAGCACTCGTTAGTTGATCGAAGGGAATTCCAAGCATCCACTGTGTTCAGAGTCGACAATGGATCAAGGAATTGTACAGATCAACAATTTTGCCAACAAGTCAACTGATAAGATCACAATTCATACGATCAAATGCATACTTACAAGATAGGAGGCTTTGATTGACCAATCCAACCATTAAGATCTCGTCTATTGATCGCAGGGAATCCAAAGCATCCAATGTGCCCGGAATCTACAATGGATTAAGGGATTTTACAGATCGATGACTTTACCTGCACTAGCTCGATGACCGTAGGGAATCCAAAGCATCCAACATGCCCGGAGTCAACGATAGATCAAGGGACTTTATCGATCATGAACTAGCTAATTGGTGTGCAAGGGATCCCAAGCATCCAACGTGCCCGGAGTCAATGATGAATCAAGGGGCTTGCACAACAATAGCGTCTGCCGAGGTGGATAACCGAACGAATCAACCAAAGAGAACTCCCACATTTATACCACACAATGTTGAACCAAAAGAACCAAAGCTTGCAAATTTCTTCAAAGGCTTCACCCCTAGCCTTAGCTAGAGGTTTAGCCAACCATGCTACAATGGAAGACTAAATTCTCTACAAAAGAAAATTCTACACTACTCTACACTAAGAAAGAAAGAAAGAAAACTAAAGAAGAGAAGAGATGAGTTGTAGAGAATTGGATGGGATTTGAGGAGTGGGATGATTAGAATGAGAAGGGATTGCCTCCTTTTATAGACTTTTGAGAGGCTCCCAAGCCTATGTGGCACTCCAAACCCAAAGCAGATTTTTTTTTTTTTAGGTTTGGGAATGGAGTTAGGCTTAGAGTGCCCAAAGCAAACTTTTCTTTTAGGTTCGGGCTTGGAGTTGGGCTTGGATAGACATGTGGGAAGAAAAGTACTCCAAGCCTAGGTGGCACTCCAAACCCAAAGCAGATTTTTTTTTGGTTTGGGAATGGAGTGAGGCTTGGATGATGAGGTGGCATTCCAAGCCTTACACATGTGTTGGGAAGAGAGAGAGAGAGAGAGAGAGAGAGAGAGAGAGAGAGAGAGAGAGAGAGCTTCTCTCTTGCAGCCATGTGATGGGAGTGGAGACTTCAGCTCCTTATGTGAAGGATTGGACATCTGCTGGATTGGGAAGATGAAAGAGGGGCCACTTGCTGGACGGCTGCTGTGAATTTAGATCTGGATGCTGCTGCTGGAGATGTGGGTCCATTGGATGAAGGACGGCTGCAATGAGCATCTGGTTAGTGGAAATCAAGCCTCCATCAGCTGCACGTGTGATGGTGGGCTGCTGCTCTTGAGGCGTCCCAGCTGTTGGACGGCTGGGAGGATTTGCTGCTGCTTGGACGGACGCCCACTGCTGGACATGATGGACGGTCCACTTGATGCTGGCCGTCCATTACTGTGGATTGTACCACACGTGCTGGAGATGGTGGGCCTGCTAGTGCTATGGACGGCTGCAATGATCCAGCCATTGATGATTGCTGGATGCTGGTTGTGGACGGTGGAGCTTTGATGGACGGTCAGAATCAGCTGGACGCTGATGACAGCTGCAACGTCCACCTACTGCACGTGGATGAACAACATCCATAGCTGTTGATGGAGCTGGAAATGGTGGGGTCCACTAGAACATGGGATGGACGGTGGAGATTGAAGGCTGCCCAGCTGATGGATGTGCTGCAATTGTAGCACTATTGCTGCACATGTAGAGAGTGGGGTCCATTGGACGGTGGAGATTGCAGCACTGCTGGAGGCCATCTGCTGCACGTGACGCAGCTGGACATTAGTGGACGGTGTGATGTTGAAGGAGCTGGACAGTGTGATGTTGGCTTCCATCTACTGGGTGCACGTGTGGGCTGCAAGTAGTGAAGATGAAGAGGATGTGGGCTCCACATTGATGGACGGAAGAGATGCTATGGGCCAGAGCTGCATGGACGGCTGGAAATGGATGCAGTGGATGCTGGAGATGGACGGATGGAGATGAATAGCTGGTTGGACGTCGACTGCTGGTGCTTGGATGGACGACTAATGCTCTGCTGGGTGCTGATTACACACGTGTGGAGAGGTGGGATCATCCAACTGCTGGTTGTTGACGGTGGTGGGCGGGTGGATGATGAAGCTGGACCGTTGATGGCATAAGAGGACGGTGGAGATGAAATGGACGTGCTCAACAGGTGGGTCCCTTGCTGTTTGCAAATGGACGGTTGGACTTGCAGTACTACTGTTGTACGTGCAGGCTGTGGGGTCCATTAGTTCTACATGTGTAACAAATGGATTGGGGATGTCCGTTTGGACACTGATGAAGGGTCCACCTTGCTTGCCTAGGTGAAGGCAGATCTAGTTGAGTCCACCATAGCAATCTGCTTTGGTTGCTTTGATGCACATGTGTAGAGCATGGATGCACATCCCTTGGTCACAGATGGTGCTAATGGACGGTCATGATTAGTCCCCATTGGTTGATGATCTCTACCAAATGATCTCTACATGCTTAGTTTATCTTTCTATCCATGTTGATGGCTGTGAGATGAAGGGCTTCACTTTACTGGATGGACGGTGAGTTTGACTCCAGCCTGGTGACGTTGGTTGATGGAAGACTGATCCAGTTGTCTCAGGTATGGATAGTGGAGATCAAGCTGAACGGTTGGGATGAAACGTTTCCACTTGTTGCTCGATGCTCGGTTCACCCTTTATGTGGATATCCAATCTTGATCTTCCAATCATGACAATCTAAAAATGCACAGCCTAGAATTCCAAATGAGTGGCGCTGTGATGCAGTCCATCATAAAACATGATCCATCCTTTGATCTTTATGGTTCGACTTCCTTCAAGATCATTCTCATGCTTGATCATGGTATCTTTTTGGTCTTTAAACGTCCTGATTGGCTCGGATCTTGTCCAACCTCTCTTGATCACCTCGTTAGTTGATCTTGCTCTCTTTTGGCCCTTTAAATGCCCTGATTGGATCGAATCTTGCGCAACCTTTCCTGATCACCTGAACATTAAAAATTCGCCTAATGAGGGATAATTAACCGGAAAAACAATGATAATGCCTTTAACAACCAAGGTTAAATATACAATATTAGGCACTTATTAGTTCACATTACACGATTTTCATGGGTTGAAGGGATTATGTGATTTGTGGATTAGTTAGATTTTGATTCAAGGTGTTGAGACATCAAGCCGGGGTACTTTGTCCATCCTTGTCCATGGGAAAATAACGAAAGATATGGATTTCTAAAAATCCTATCTAATTTAAAAGAAAAAGGAAAAGGAAGGATGAAATTGGGAATGATGGAAAAATGGTGGAAAAATCCGATTAGGGCTACCTACTACCAACCGGGAGATGGTCTACCTGTAACCAAAGCTGGAAATGGGACGTAGTGTGAAAGTCATCGGAAGGACAGTAAGGCAAATTCCCGTCATTGGCTTGTCGTTACTCTATATAACTTGAGATCCATAGTCTAGTTGATTTATGAAGAAGATAACCCTGGAAACTCATGAAAAGAATTTTCACTATGCACACTAGATTGAATTTGTACAAGTTCTTCTATTTGTCAACCAATCAGCGGGAATTTCATATGGGTGCTTATTATGTTTTGAGAGTTTACGGTTTCAACCTCTATCACCTAATTTCTCTAACTCTTACACTTATGTATCTTGGGATGTATAGAAGAATGGTTTCTAAAGGAGAGTTAGGTTTTGGAAAATGGAATTGGTTTCACGCATGTTTTGCATGGGACTAGCAAAATGCTGGTTGGGGGGTGTGTTGAGCTCTTAATTGTGCATATTCTAACCCCAATTCATCACTCATTATGCTTGTTGTTATGGTTTATAGACTAAACTAATGCATGGATTTGTGATTGTAGGGATGAGAGAGAGGAAGCATCAATTGAAGACTTAAAGATGCTAGTTAGAAGCAAAGAAGATCAAAGAGGCTAAGCATCAAAGAATGAAAGAAAGAAGTTAGAGAAAAGAAGAAAGGAAGCAGAAGAAGGTGCCCACGACCGGTCGTTCGACCGGTCGTCCAAGGCCAAGGACCAGTCGTCCGACCGGTCCGCACATGCACAGAGGAGACCCAGAGGCTATAACTCTCTAGACTGTTCACGACCGGTCGTCCACTTCTGCGACCGGTCGTGCGACCAGTCCTTAAATTATTTTTTCGGGTTGAAAATTCCCGAAACTCACTGGACACTTTTAGGCCATTTTGAGACCGGTCGTCCAGCCACTGCGACCAGTCGTGCGACCGGTTGCCTGCGTAAGATTTGAACTTTCTATTTCTGGTGCCGATTTTCTCTGCGCACTGCGTAAGTTTTACGCAAATTCTCGAATATTCTGAAGTTGTGGAGCCTTCCCACTATAAAAGGACTCCTAGGGATCGTTCTTAAGGTATCTTAGAAGAGTTTAAGCAAGGTTGGAAGCGACGGAAGTGGATTTCGGAGTTCCACAACTCCTAGTTTGTTTTGCTGTTTTTTTTATTTATGTTTTCTTAGTTGTTTCATGTTTCCTTGGATCATGAACAGCTAAACCTCTTAGCTTGGGCTAAGAGGTGAAGTTTGTAGTGAATTTAAGATGTTTCAATTCGTTTTAAGTTGGTTTTAAGATTGAATTTCATGTTTATGAACAATGGTTTGAAGTTTATACAAGTTCTAAGTAGTTTTTCTTAGTCTTATGATGACTCAGGGATGTTTGGGAGAATTACTTAAGTTCTTAATTGCTTTGTATTAGTCTAGACCTGTATGATCCGAGGAATTGGAGTACGCTCTAATACTATGATCTTCATGTGGGAACTTCCTACCAAAGTTCTACTTTTCTGAAATTCTATGCTATGTGGGACTGTGCATGTGATTTGAATCAAGTTCAAATCATAATCTAGCCTTGTCTTGTGACAGGACTTGAGGATGGTTATGATTGTGAACTCAACCTATTGGAATTGGGACTGACCTATGCAATTGAGCATGCTCATCCTAGCTTGCATTGAGTGAGTTATATGCATTGGTCTTACATATGGCAGACTGTTTGGTTTAACAGCTCTATCATCCGGCTAGATAGATCTTAATATCGATTCTAATTGAGAAAGTGAGAAATCACGGCGGATTGAACATCAAGGATTGCTACAAGTGGATCCTTGAACCCCTAGTGCCTTTTTATAATTGTTTACCTTCAATTTACTTCAAAGTTGTTACTTACATCAATCTCATACAAAATCTGGTTGTTAGCTCTCAATAGACACTATTGGATGTGTTTGTGAATTCCTACACAAGTCCCTGTGGATCGACCTCGGTCTTACCGAGATTATTACTACATCGTAACCCTACACTTGGGGAAGCGAACACGTGTCCCAAAAAGGGCCGCACATCTCGTATGCTCTTGGTTGGTGGAAGGTTAGAGATAAGATCGATTTTCGCTTTGTCCACCTCAATTCCATTTTGTGAAATGATGTGACCAAGTACAATTCCCTTTTGAACCATAAAGTGACACTTCTCCCAATTCAGCACAAGGTTCTTCTCTTCACATCTTTTCAGCACAGATTTCAAGTGCACAAGGCACTCATCAAAGCTACAACCAAAGACTGAGAAATCATCCATGAAGACTTCGAGAATTGTCCCCACCATATTAGAAAATATACTCATCATACAACGCTGAAAAGTGGCAGGGGCATTGCATAGCCCAAACGGCATCCGTCGATAGGCGAAAGTGCCGAATTGACATGTGAATGTAGTCTTTTCTTAGTCTTCAAGGGTGATCTCTATTTGGTTGTACCCTGAATAGCCATCAAGGAAGCAAAATGGGAATAATACGCCAACCTTTCTAAAATTTGATCAACAAAAGGTAGGGGGAAGTGGTCTTTCCTCGTGACAGTGTTTAGCTTCCTGTAGTCAATACACATTCTCCAACCGGTAGTGACTCTGGTTGGTACAAGTTCATTATTGGCATTGGCTACGATAGTTATTCCGGATTTCTTAGGCACCACTTGAGTTGGGCTCACCCATTGACTATCGGATATTGGGTATATAATACCTACATCCAATAGTTTTACCACTTCAGCCTTTACCACTTCCTTCATGTTTGGATTGAGTCGTCTTTGTAGTTGCCTAGATGTCTTCGCATTCTCCTCAAGGTGTATGCGATGAGTACAAATCAGTGGGTCTATATGCCTTTGAGATCCGCAATCGACCACCCAATGGCACTCTTGTGCTCTAATAGAGTAGCCATTAGCCTACTCTCTTGTTCCTCATCCAAGTGGGAAGAAATCACCACCGGATATGTCTCAGCTCGACCTAAATAGACATATTTCAGCTCACTTGGTAATGGTTTTAGGTCGAGTATTGGTGCCTTGATATTGGATGGGAGGACTTTGTTCTCGTTTACGGGTAAAGGCTCAAATAGGGCCCTCCATCTTTTGTTATCAAGCACCTGCATCGCATCTAAAATGGCATCCATCTCTCGTATTGTGTCATCATTTATCTCATGAGAGTGGGCCACACATGCCTCCAAAGGGTCGGAATATAATGTTGAGGGGAAAGTTTCCTCCACGAATGATTCAATCAAGTTTATCTCGTGGATCTCGTCATCAACCTCCTGTGGTTGTTTGCATAAATCAAATATATTAAGCTCAAGGGTCATATTTCTAAAGGACATTTGTATAAGCCCGTTTCTACAATTGATAATTGCATTGGAAGTAGCTAGAAAAGGGCGGCCAAGTATGACGGGAATTTGAGCACCGGTACCTATCACATGATGTGTATCCAAGACAATAAAGTCTATTAGGTAGTGAAATTTATCAACTTGGACTAGAACATCCTCAATCATTCCTCTCGGTATACGAATGGATCTATCAGCAAGTTGGAGTGTGGTTTTGGTGGGTTTTAATTCACCTAACCCAAGTTGTTCGTAAACTGAGTATGGAATGAGGTTCACACTTGCCCCCAAATCGAGTAAGGCTTGTTTAATCCGGTAGTCTCCTATGATGCATGAGATGGTTGGACTACCCAGATCCTTGTATTTTTGGGGCACCTCTTGTTTGATAATGGCACTCAAATTCTTAGTCAAAAGTACTTTGTTGTGAACATTGTGTTTCCTTTTGACTGTGCACAATTCCTTTAGAAACTTGGCATAGGATGGTATTTGCTTTATGGCATCCAACAACGGGATGTTGATCTTCACCTGCTTGAAAATCTCTAAAATTTCCAGATTTTTGTCTAAAGGTTTGGGTGAAATCAACCTTTGGGGAAACGGGGCAACCGGCTTGTATTGCCTTTCTGGTTCTTTCTCTTGTGGAGTATCGTTTGAGCTAACATCCTCTTTGAAATTTTTCAGATCCTTAGGCTTTGGGGCCTTCACCGGATTAGATTTGTTAATGACTTTCCCACTTCTCAAAGTGGTGATAGCTTGAACATGCTCCGTATGTTGGGAGGATGAGCTTCATCTTGTATCTCAAATTGGGTTCTTGGGTTAGGAAGAGGTTGGGCAGGAAGTGTGCCCTTCTCCCTAACACTGAGGTGAGATTCAACTCTAGCCATTGAAGTCTTCAATTTATTGATGGCTTGAGTTGAATTTTGATTGAATTTCAATTGCTCTTGAATGAACCCATCTATTTTCAGAGAATTAGTCTTGTTATACTCAGCTTGGACCGAAACAAATGCACTCCTCTAGCGTAACTTTTGGTGTAATGACTAGAGATGGACCTAATATAGGTTGAGCTTGAGGGATATTGGTTACATTCACAGTGGGTCCATTCCTCCAACTGAAGTTGGGATGGTTCTTCCAATTACCATTAAACGTGTTTGAGTTTGGAGCACCAAATTGCCGTTGATAACTGTTTATGGCATTTGATTATTCTTGTAAGATGTCATGAACCGTTGAAATTGTGGGACAATCTTGTGTTGCATGTTGATTTCCGGCACAAATTCCACAAACAATTTCAACGTCATTAGAGTTAATCGTCTCTCCTTTCCTTAATTCCATGGCCTTAACTTTTCTTGTGAGGCTAGCCACCCGTGCACTTATGCTATCCTCTTCTAATAAGACATACATTCCTCCTTTTTCTCTTTGTTGGCTAGTCTTTGAATTTGATGGTTTAGATGTATCCCAAGATTGTGCATTCTCAGCCACTTCTTCCAAATAGTCACATGCTTCATCGGCTTCCTTATTCATGAACTCCCCATTACACATCATCTCTACAAATTGGCGCATGGGTGAAGTCAGTCTGTCATAGAAAAAGCTTATAACTCGCCAAATTTCATATCCATGATGTGGGCATGCATTTAACAAGTCCTTAAACCTCTCCCAACATTGGAAGAAGGTCTCATCTTCCTTTTGGGAAAAGTTCATGATAAGGCGCCTCAACATGTTCGTTTTATGAGTAGGGAAGAATTTTTTAATGAATTCCCTATGCATATCAGTCCATGCACCAATTGATCTTGGTCTTAATGCATGAAGCCAACCTTTAGCTTTATTTTTAAAGGTAAAAGAAAATAATTTAAGTCTTACCACATCATCAGCAACATTAGCAAAGTGCATGGTGGTTATTACCTCATCAAACTCCTTAAGGTGTTGATAGGCACTTTCACTGTCTAATCCATGGAATTTTGGGAGGAGTTGGATTACTCCCAGTTTCAAATCTACATTCCCTACATTTTGTGAAAAGATTATGCATGAAGGAGTGCTCGCACTTACAAGTTGCAAGTAATCACATAATGTTCTTGGTCGGGGGAACATTCTCAACCACATTCTCTCCCGTTTCGGTTTGGTTTTGGCCCAGATTTGGATTGGCCATCGGATTAGGTTGATTTACAGCCATACTTTCAGACAAAATTGGAGAAGTTAGATGTCTCCTAACACGTGGTTCTCTGTCTATTCCTTCTACTATTCCCCCTTCACTTATGAGTCGATTATTGGAATCCCTAGCCCAATGTGGCATGCAAAATCCTAAAAGACTGAAACAAAAAGGAAAAAGAATTCTTCCTTCCTTTCTTTACTCTTCTCTAAGACCGAAGCACAAGGTGTCTTGCAATGGCTAAGCCAGAAGCAAAGATAGAGACCGATTTCTCCTGGTCAATAGGGGTTCCGAGAACTCCCCACCCACTCTTTGAATCTTTTGAGAAAAGTGCAGAAAAAGAAGAAAGAGGAGTAGAGATGAGAAGAGAAATCTCTGAGCACAAGGTGATCCAAGACGGCAAAGCCGACCAATAGGAATCTAGGTGGCACAAGGCCTACCTTTCAGAGATCCAAAAAGGAGTCTCCACCCACTCTTCAAGAGATGAATGCGATAGGAACGAATAGGAGAAGAAGAAGAGTAAGGTTTTAGAAAGATAGAACCTGATTCAGCACTTGAGATCCTTATATCTTCTTCAGCTTCCTAGAAATCCCTGCAAAAGAAGAAAAAAAAAACAAACTAAGTTAATCCTAGAATCCTAAAAATCCTAAATAGATACTATTTTCAAAAATTTGTAAAAAACCGTCAAAGTCCCAGCAACGACACCAAAAACTTGTTCGCTTCCCCAAGTGTAGGGTTGCGATGTAGTAATAATCTCGGTAAGACCGAGGTGGATCCGCAGGGACTTATGTAGGAATTCACAAACACATCCAATAGGTTCTATTAAGAAGCTAACAACCAAATTTGTATGATATTGATGTAAGTAACAACTTTGAACTTAAACTGAAGTAAACAATTATAAAAAGGCATTAGGGGTTCAAGGATCCACTTGTAGCAATCCTTGATGCTCAATTCGCTGTGGTTTCTCACTTTCTCAACTAGAATTGAAATTAAGATCTATCTAGTCGGATGATAGAGCGTTTAAAACCAACAATCTGCCATATGTAAAACCAATGTACATGATTCACTTAATGTAAGCTAGGATGAGCATACTCAATTGCATAGGTTAGTCCCAATTCCAATAGACTAAGTTCACAATCATAACCATCATTAAGTCCTATCACAAGACAAAGCTAGATCATGATTTGAACTTGATTCAAATCACATGCACAGTCCCACATACCACAGATTTTCAAAAAAAGTAGAACTTTGGTAGGAAGTTCCCACATGAAGATCATAGTATTAGAGCGTACTCCAATTCCTCAGATCATACAGGTCTAGATTAGCACACAACCATTAAGAACTCAAGCAATTCTCCCAAACATCCATGAGTCATCATAAGACTAAGAAAAACTACTTAGAACTTGTATTAACTTCAAACCATTGTTCATAAACATGAAATCCAACTTTAAAACCAACTTAAACGAATTGAAAACATCTTAGATTCACTACAAGCTTCACCTCTTAGCCCTAGCTAAGAGGTTTAGTCGTTCATGATCCAAGGAAACATGAAACAACTAAGAAAAGCATAAAAATGAGAAACAACCTAGAAGGAGTTGTGGAACTCTGAAATCCACTTCCGTCGCCTCCCACCTTGCTCAAACCCTTCTAAGATACCCTAGGAACGATCCCTAGGTGTCCTTTTATAGTGGGGAGGCTCCACAACATCAGAATCTCCTCGAATTTGCGTAAACTTACGTAGTGCGCAGAGAAATTCGACGCCAAAAACAGAAGTTTCTGTTTTAAACACATGGCCGACCGGTCGGACGACCGGTCTGAGTGGCTTGGCCGACCGGTCACGACCGATTGGGCTTCTTTAATAATGGTCCAGCGTGCACAGGAGACCTTCAGACCAGTTGGCCGATCGGTCACGACCGGTCGGACTAGGCTGGCCGACCGGTCAAGACCGGTCGGACCATGTTGGTCATTAGTCTAGCGAGTTTCACATGCTCAGGGGGAGATGGCCGACCGGTCTGGACCGGTCGTGGCCCTCCTGGCCGACCGGTCACGACTTGTCTTGGCCTCTTTTCTTCTTCATTTCTTTCTTTCTTTCTTCTCTCTCTGCTTTCTTCTTTCTTTGGCCCACCTTGGGTCTTCATCCAAGGCTTTAAATAGATCCTTTTGGTCTTCAATTGGGCGGAGTTTCTCTCATTCCTACAATCATAAAATCATGCATTAGATTAGTCTTTAAATCATGAAAACCTTGCATAATGAGTGATGAATTGGGGTTAGAATATGCACAATTAAGAGCTCAACATGCTCTCTAAGAATATCTAGGAACATTGTCCCATATTTTTGTCTTCTATCGATAAATCTGGACCTTTGAGGGTCCCTCATTTTGTGTGGGGTTATACCTTGGTACACCATGACCATGGGTGTTATATCCTTAGTAAGGGTACTTGGTTTTAAAAGCTAATGATCTGTCCAATGGACAGACCTTCTATCCAGCAAATCTAAAGCAGAATCCAATCTACTGCTGTTCAAATTTGTGAAAATTTGCCAGCGACCTCTTCATCGAGACCTGTCTCGACTCAAGTAATTCACGTCATCCGACCGGTCAAGACCGGTCGGGCTGCCATCATTCATGGCTAGGCGACCTCTTCACTCCACACGACCGGTCAAGACCGGTCGAGCTGCCATAATTCATGGTTGGGCGACCTCTTCACTCCACAAGACCGGTCAAGACCGGTCGTGCATACCTAGACCAGTCAGCCCGTGCCAGCCCGTTCGTGGGGGTGGGGGGGTCTTTATAAGCAGTTGGGGTCACTCATTCTTCCATTTTCTCACCTCCACTTGCTGCTCCAGCACCCCCTCTTGCATTCCAAGGTGATTCCAAGGTGATTTTTGGCAAGATTCGAGTTTCTAACCTCATCTACATTGCTCCTCTCCATTCTCATTCCATAGGTAAGGGATTCACTCCCATCCTTCTTTATCATATCCCTTCCTTTCATACCTAGGAGTGATTTAGGGTTTTTTGTTGTGTCTTCAATGTCTTCCCAAGAGAGTGAAGATGAGCTCCCCTTGAGGCGGAGTGGTCGGTCCAAGGCAAAAGCTAAACCTCCTCCTCGCCCCTTAAAATCAAAGAAAACCCTTTCAAAAGGGCAAAGGGCTGCCTCATCTTCCATTCCCCCTCTTAAATCTCAATCCTTGGGTAAAAATGTCTCATCTCATTCCACCCATTGGGATGACTTCAAGGACAAAGAGGTGGTGTGTGAAAAGTTTGAAAATTTGGATGACTTGGCCGACTATAATGTCCGTTTCATGTTGAATGCCATAAATTGGGGTCCCGTACTCCACATGGGGGGGCCCTGTCCAGTTTGACGTAGTTCGGAAGTTCTATGCCTCCTGTGTCCATGTCACCGCCTCTCCCCCCTCTTTTAAAGTTGAGGTTGGTGATCGGCTGTGTGTTTTTACTTTGAAATCCATCTCTGAATTCGTTGGAGTTCCCATTGTTGAGGAGTCTCCTTTTGATTTTGCCTCGCTGGGTCCCAAACCTAACAACGTTATTACCAAATTTCTCTGTGGTGATGAGACACACCAATGGGTCGGAGGTGCGCTTCGGGCATCCTCCATGTTATGAGATTTCCGCATTCTTCACAACCTCTTCTTCCGCAATGTATATCCTCGGAAGAGCAACAAAGCGGATGTCATTGAAACCATGTTTCGTCTACTCTATCGCGTTAGTCAGGGTCATCCACTTTGCCTCCCATCCCAGATCATGTCCACCATTCACCAAGTTATCTTGCGAGACGATGGAAACTCCTCTAGTCTTCCTTTTGGGCATCTCATCTGCAAATTGGCTGAAGCAATTGACATTATCGGTTCTGATAAAGTTCACAAGCCCACCATTATAAACCGTACCATCATTGCTCGTATGGAGCTTATAAAAGAAGCCATCCAGCATCGTCTTTTACAGGATCAGCAGCAGGATCCGACAGGGCAGTCCCAGCCTGAGGCTCTACCTGCCTCCACTGGCCCCTCCCAGACTTCACCTTCAGCTCCTTCCTCTGATCCCTCCCTCGATCCTCGGGCTGCTCCGGGTTGATTCAGTACGCCTCCTAGAGCTTTTTCCCGACGTCGATCCCCTTTCGAGGATCCTCCTTCATACATTGCTGAGCTTCGTCAGCTTAAGGAGCGTCTATTTCAGCGGCTCGACGGAATCGAGCAGAGTGAGCAGCAGCTTTTACAGGGGCAAGCCACCATTCTTGTACAGCAGGAGGCCATTGTGACTCGCCTCATACAGTTGGAGAGGCGGATAGAGATGTGGGAGTGCGCGGCGCGTGGGGACGTTCCACCCCCCGATCTGGGAGATGGAACAGATTACTAGTCTCATGTCTTGGTCACAGTTCCTTTTTGTATGAACAATGACATTGTCTGGATTTCATGCACTATCTTTCTATGGGTTTGTCTGTATATTTTGCACAGATTGCGCATATCTACATTGGGCTACTTGCCCATTTTGGTATATGTATGGATGCTATTTCAGTTCACTATAGTTATACTTTTATATATATATATGAGCTTTTGATCCTTTATTGAATATTCGTGGGAGGTTGGATGGTTTGGGCCTATTCGCCCTAATTAGCTCATGCTTTGTGTTCTTTATGTGTTTGGATATACATCTGGAGGGGTGGTTGGTTGATTGGGCTATAAGCCCTTTATGCTTTCATGATTACTTGTATATCTAGCATGATTTATTCTTTAAATCTCCTTAGGGCTTCAATTTCTATATCTCTTCCCTGCTTTATGTGATTGACATATTTTCGGCGCTAGCCATGCAGCTTTCTTAGGCATATCTTTTTGCTGGCTAACCCTTGTCAATTACTAACAAAAAGGGGGAGAATCATCCCAACTAGAAGGTCCGATTATATCTTTTTGCAGGAGTTTGTAGGTGCAAGCATTGAGGGGGAGATTTTGAAGAAAATCGAGTCTGTACATGTCCTTTTGTAAAGATCATTTTGTATATCTGTATAGACATGTAATTAGGTGTATATTTCTTTCTGTTTTAGGGTTAATCATGATAAGGAAGTCATGATTTGTCTAGGTTAGATGTTTTGTCACGCAATTGACAAAGGGGGAGATTGTTAGTACACTTTATTTTGTCAATTGACGTGTTGGTTGGTCGCGTCTTGTCGTGTGAGCCCCGGTCGAAGATTTGAAGATCAAGACTTGAAGATTATGCTTCGTCCTTTGCTTAAGCTCAAGCTGAAACAAGATCTCAGGTAAGTTGCATATAGATCGACCATAGGAAACCCAAAACATCAAAGAATGGCGTAATGACTCACCTATCTTATCCCATTCCCTCTCGACCCTAGCACAAGTTGATCAGACTTGTGGTTCATGGCTGGTGCGAATCGTAATTGAAAATATGTCCAAACATTGGACTCCATGCACCTTATCACTTCATGCTTCATCATTGAAGTGATTCCCTGCTGTGTTGAAGGACTTGATCCAGCAAGCTTGCTGTGACAAGTTCATCTAGACAGCCGACCGGTCTTGACCGGTCGGCCATAACTTTAAGATTATCCAGCAAACTTGCTATAATAAGATTGTCTAGACAGCCGACCGGTCAAGACCGGTCGGCCAGGCTCATCAATACAAGACAACACTTGCTGTGATAAATGCAGCTGGGCAGCCGACCGATCTTGACCGGTCTGCCAGGAATATCAAAAGAGGTCAGAGACCTTGCTGTGATAAATTGGCCTGGACTGCTGACCTGTCTTGACCCGTCGGCCAGCAATTCTGAGAACTGTCCAGCAGCCTTGCTGGGAGTGAAAGAACTGGATGTAGTGTAAAATCAGTCCAGCAGCTTCTGCATTGTCCTAGATAGGCAGCCGACCGGTCTTGACCGGTCGGTCTGCATATTGCAATGTGTTCAGCAAGGTATGCCGACCGGTCTTGACCGATCGGGCAGTCCCAAATATTGTGCCTTGTTTTTGAAATGCGACCGGTCCGTCCGACCGGTTGAGACCTCTCTCTGATAGGTCGGACGTGACAGTTTTTTATCCGTTGGGGCCATCATTTGGGGCTCTATATAGTCATAACTTGTGGTCTTTCCTTGCATGCATTCAACACCCATCAAGAGCTAAGAGAGAGAGTCTTTACTCACATCCTCCTACCCTCCTTGCTCTTAACTCCCTTGAGTTCATCATTCAAACCTAGCCATTAATGGCTTGTCATTGAGTATTCAAAGCTTAGTTTGAAGTATGAACTCAAGATCTACATTCATGGCTAACCTACCTTCGAAATATCTTTATGAGGTCGTTTATAGCCATTGAATGCTAAAGTTTGGTAGTTCCCTCATAACCATTACATTGAATAGGCAAGAGGAACTTGACCATCTCTCTCCCAACTACCCGGCATAATCCTCATTACATCATTTGCATCGGTAGCTGATCTTGGGAGCACAAAGAGAAGCTGAAGCACGTGGAGCTGAAGCTACTCATTAAAGGCATTTAATCGGGGCTCAATCGTCTAGGTATGTCTAGTATTTGAGAGTCCATTTATTGAATCACTATTCCCTGGATTGGAAAACTCCGGCGAGAGTGTACGTGACCGTCCTTGGATTAGGATTGGTGAGAGTTTGAGTTCCAAACTCGTCAAGACCCTGAATTGGACCATCGGCGGACGGTAAACGCGGTCCTACATCAAAGGATGTTAAGGTTGATGGTTAACCTGATTTAAAACCACGACTATAGTGAAATCCGGTGGTCTCATAGGTTGAGATCGTGAATCGGGAGTGGAGTAGGGAAACCAAACCACTATAAATCGTTGTGCATTGTGAGATTGAATGATTTCTATATGTTGAATGGTTTAGTCAATCATGAATGCTAACTGATTGATGAAATGCCTATGATAGTCTTTACTTACAAATTCATCATATAATTGCCTTAAATGTTATTGTGATTATCTTGGTTGATAAGATTGACTTGATTAGTTTTAAATTGTAATTGGAAATTCAAAAAGTCCTAGTCACCCCCCTCTAGGACATTAGGCATATCTCCGAGTATCTATACAGGCGGTAAAACCGTAATTTCAGAAGTCACATGTCATAAAGGACAGGCACAGGTTCAGAGTCGCGCCATCCAACAGTCGCAGTTCGTGTATTCTTGTGGTCACCTGTCCAAAATAACAGGTGCTAGCCCAGCGTTACACGACTCGATTAAGGAACTTAGTAGTCTCTCAACTTGGACCACTCGAAAGAACATGGGACATAGGCATCCGGCTTGTCTAAAATGATGGCTCAGTCCATAACAAAGCTATACAGGTCTCCATGACCATGAACTCAAAGACCATGGTCCCCGATGACTTAATCACTTGCAAGATCTATCCGGGCCTTTTCTCGAACACTCCATCTAATTGTACCACTATTATTCATAGTAGAGCTTTGTCACTTTGTGCCGTCGTTTTCTCCCGCAAGGGTTTCCACGTAAAAATCTATGTCTTCTTTGTGGTGTGCATAATTTACATTTATGCTTCTCCATTTACTTTGTTTAAGTTTAACTATGACTAGCATACATACATTTTCTTTTGCCTTTTAATCAAGGATGATCATCCAATGATGTAATTAAGGGCTTGTGCCAGATCACGACCTGGAATATACAAGATCTGGAATCTCTAGAATAAAATTCGACTTGTGATATCTTTTCGCATCTCTACTTTGTAATTACTTGTGATTGTCTATGAATGTCTCCTACTGTTGAGCTCTTAATTGTGCATATTCTAACCCGAATTCATCACTCATTATGCATGGATTTCATGATTTAAAGACTAATCTAATGCATGGATTTGTGATTGTAGGGATGAGAGGGAGACTTCACTAATTCATAGCTAAAAGAGTCACTTTGTATGCCTTGAAGATCAATAGAACAAGTGCCAAAAGGTGGAAGAAAGAAGCAAGAAATAAAGAGAAGAGATGAGGAAGAAAATCTGAAATTTTGTTCTTAGACCTGTCTGTAGACCGGTCGCTAAACCGGTTGCCAGACAGGTCGACAAACAAGTCTACAGTGTATTTTTGGACTGTTTTTCTCCTCTTAGACCGGTTGCTAGACCGGTCGCCAAACAGGTCAAGAGTAGTCCAGAAACACAAAACTCACTGGACTGTTTTTGAGGTTTTGAGACCGGTCGTGCGACCGGTCATCCAGGAGCTCAGACCGGTCGTGCGACCGGTCGTCAGCATAACAAAGCTTGTGCGTGAAGCTCCGATTTTCTCTACGCAATTACGAAATTCCTTGCGTAATCTGGAATGTTCCGCAGCAATGTATAAAAGGGACTTCTCCTCTTCATACCAGGGCATGTTAGGACGTGGGGATCATCAAGGAGGCTTAGGAGACGGATTTTACTTCAAGTTTTCCTAGTTTTTCTTCCAGTTTTAGTAGTTTTTATGTTTTTAAGGCTTTTAGTTCAAGGATGTTAGAGATGAACTAAAACCTCTTAGTTCAAGGATTTTACTTAAGGCTTTTAGTACTTGATTCAAACTCATATTGAACTAAGAGGTGAAGCTTTTGATTTGTTTTTTATGGATTAATGCAACGTAGGTTTCTTTTTATGTTTTAATTGAAGAATTTAGTTCAATATGAGTTTGAATCAAGTACTAGTTTGGTTTTACTTTGATCTCTTGATGACTCCGGACTCATGTGATTCTTAGTGATTATAAACTTAGTAGCTTATCTTCCGAGCATTGGTTATGCTTGTGTAGTTCATTGATCTATCATCGACTCCGGGCATGGTAGACCCTTTGATTGCCTTGTGTACAATGGCTTGATCTTCATATGGGAACTCATTCAACGAAAGTTTTTATCTTTTGTTATAATCTGAATTACTTGTTTACTGATTGATTTTGATTTAATTAGAGTTCTAATCATTGATTATAATCAAGTCTAGTGACAGGATTTGATGAAAACTATGATTATGAATCTCAACTAGATTGGAAAGAGGCTTGGCATACACAATTGAGTGTGCCCAAGGCCTGAGCATTGTTGTGGGAATCGAATCAATGAATGAGCAACTGTTTTAGATAATTGTTGATTGAACCGCTCTATATTCCGATCGGATAGAGATGAATTCGATTTCGATTGAGTTATGAGAGATCTAGTTGTGTTGATGCATTGAAACTTATCAAAAGTGGATCCTTGGCGCTCTAGTGCCTTTTTAGATTGATATTACTTTACACATTCTTTTACTTCAAATCACTATTTTCCAGCTTTAGTTCTTAATAGGATCTTAACTATTAGTTGTTTTAGACAAATTCTAAGAATACCCATTCATAAATCTCTGTGGGAACGATACTCGATCTTTCTGAATTATTACTACTTCGCAACCCTACACTTGGGGAGTGAATAAGTTTTTGGCACCGTTGCCGGGGATTCTATGCGGTATTTTTAGAATTTACTGAGATAGCTTTTAGTTGAGATTAGGTTAAGATAAATTTAGGATTTGTTTTGCTTTCTAGGGTAGGTTTTCTTCTAAAATCACAATATTAACTTTGTTTTGATTTTGCAGGATTCTAGCATAGATCTACAATTCAAGGATTTTTTTTTAGGAAGTTGAAGAAGAAGTAGGCATCTTAAGTTTTCAAATCAGGTTTTATCCTTCTAAACCTTACTCTTCTTCTTCTCCTACTCATTCCTATCATATTCATCTCTTGTAGAGTGGGTGGAAACTCCTTTTGGATCTCTGATAGGTTGGCCTTGTGCCGCCTTGATTCCTATTGGTCAGCACTGCCGTCTTAGATCACCTTGTGCTCAGAGATTTCTCTTCTCAACCCTATTCCTCTTCCTTCATTTTCTGCACTTTTCTCAAAAGACTCAAAGAGTGGGTGGGGAGTTCTCTGAACCCCTATTGACCAGGAGAAATCGGTCTCTATCCTTGCTTCTGGCTCACCCATTGCAAGACACCTTGTGCTTAGGTCTTAGAGAGGAGTAAAGGAAGGAAGGAAGAATTCTTTTTTTTGTTTCATTCTTTTAGGATTTACATGCCACATTGGGTTCGAGATTCTAATAACCGACTCATTAGTGACGGAGTAATTGTTATAGAGATTGATAGAGAGCCTCGTGCTAGAAAACGTCAAAATTTTTCAGAAATTACTAGAGAGATGACTGAAAATCAACCAAATCAAGGGGCTAATCAACATCAAAATCAAGCCCAAAACCTTACTGAATTGGATGAGAATGAAGTGGGGGATGTACCTCAACCGAGAAATTTACGTGACTATTTACAACCAGCTAGGACGAGTACTCTCTCTTGCATAATTTTCCCTCACAATGTGGGAAATGTTGATTTTAAACCGGGGTTGATCCAACTTCTTCCTAGATTCCATGAACTCAACTCCGAAAGCGCTTATCTACACATTAAGGAGTTTGAAGAGGTTATTGCCACAATAAACTTTGACATGTAACCAAGGACACTGTAAAACTCAAATTATTCCCTTTTCCCTGAAAGAGAAGGCTAAATCATGGCTACATTCCTTAAGGCCAAGGTCTATTAGGACATGGGCTGAGATGACTCGGGAGTTTCTTAAAAAATTCTTCCCTACTCATCGAACCAATGCACTAAGAAGGATCATAATGAACTTTGCTAAAAAGAGATGAATTGAAACCTTTTTCCAATGTTGAGAAAGGTATAATGAGCTATTAAATGCATGCCCACATCATGGCTATGAACAGTGGAGGTTGATTAGTTTCTTCTATGATGGATTAAACTCAACCATACGCCAATTTGTGGAGATGATGTGCAATGGGGAGTTCATGAACAAGGAAACGGAGGAAGCTTGGGACTATTTTGACATGTTGGCTGAAAACACACAATCATGGGATACATCTAAGCTGACAAGTTCAAAAACAACCCCAAGCCAAGGAAAAGGGAGAAATTTACGTTTTAAATGAGAAAAGATGATCTAGGGTCTAGAGTGGCTAATCTCACACGAAAGGTCGAGGAGATGGAATTAAGGAAAGTGGATACAACCCAACAAAAGGGGACTGTTGAAACTATTTGTGGTATTTGTGCTTCCAATGTACATCAAACGTCAGATTGTCCAACAATCTATGCGTTTCGAGAACTTTTATATGAACAATCGAATGCTTTGAATAGTTATCAACGACCTTTTAGTACTCCAAATCCAAACACGAACAATTCTAGTTGGAGGAACAACCCTAACTCAATTGGGCTAATGGAACCAACCAAAGTAATCCTCAAAAGGGGCCCCCAATGCAATTCCTATGGCCCCACCTCAAATGCCTATAGAGGATATATTGAAAGCATTCATGGAAGGTCAAGCTCAAATAAATCATCAAACCATACGATAATGCTTGAGCTTAAAAATTCGGTGGAGGAAATCAAGGCTCGCTTAAACACAAGGGAAGGGATTCTTCTGGCCCAACCCCTACCTAATCCGAAATCACAATGCGAAATAACCGTGCCTAGTTCCTCTAACAAAACATGGAACATGTTAAGGCCATCACCACTCTTAGAAGTGGTAAAACTAGTGAAAAATCTGACCCGGTGAAGGCTTCAACCCCTAATGATCCGGTATCTTCCAAAGAGGATGATGGACCTAGCACCGCCATGAATGAAAAAGAGCCATTGAAAGAATATAGGCTCATTGTCTCCATTCCCTCAACGATTGATTTCAGCCAAACCTCAAGATAAATATCAGGAATTTTTGGAGGTTTTCAAGCAAGTCAAATCAACATCCCATTGTTGGATGCAATTAAACAAATACCGTCATATGCAAATTTTTAACAGACCTTTATACGGTGAAAAAGAAAAATACATGTGCAAAAGAAGGCATTTTTGACAGAGATGTAAGTGCCATTATCAATCACGGGATGCCCAAGAAATACAAAGAATCCGGTAGTCCGACAATATCATGCGAATTGGAGACTACCGGGTGAAACATGCTTTACTTGATCTAGGGGCAAGTGTGAACTTAATTCCCTTTTCGATTTATTGTTGAGCTCTTAATTGTGCATATTCTAACCCCAATTCATCACGCATTATGCATGGATTTTATGTTTAAAATTATTCTAATGCATGGATGTTGATTGTAGGAATGAAGGGAGACTTCACTAATTCAGTAGTTAAAAGAGTCACGTTGTATGCATTGAAGATCAATAGAACAAGTGTCAAAAGGTGAAGAAAGAAGCAAGAAAGAAAGAGAAGAGATAAAGAAGAAAATCTGAAATTTGTTCTTAGACCTGTCTGTAGACCGGTCGCTAGATCGATCGCCAGACAGGTCGCAGTGTATTTTTGGACTGTTTTGTTCTCCTCTTAGACGCGGTGCCCAGACAGGTCGAGAGTAGTCCAGAAACACAAAAACTCGCTGGACAGATTCTGCAGTTTTGAGACCGGGTTGTCCATATCTCAGACCGTCGTGCGACTGGTCGTTAGCGTAACAGATTGTACGTAAAGCTCGATTTTCTCTGCGCAATTGCGTAATTCCTTGCTAAATCTGGAATCTTCCGCGCCAATCTATAAAAGGGACTTCTCCGCTTCATACCAAGGCATGCTAGGACGTGGGGATTTCTTAGGAGACGGATTCTACTTCGAGCTTTCTTAGTTTTCTTCCTGTTTTAGTAGTTTTTATGTTTTTGGGGCTTCTAGTTCAAGGATGTTAGAGATGAACTAAAACCTCTTAGCTAGGGCTAAGAGGTGAAGCTTTTGATTTATTTTTAATGGATTGATGCAACCTAGGGTTCCTTTTATGTTTTAATTGAAGAATTTTAGTTCAATATGAGTTTAAATCAAGTATAGTTTGGTTTTACTTTGATCTCTTGATGACTCCGGGCTCATGTGATTCTTAGTGATTCTAAGCTTGGTAGCTTACCTTCTGAGCATTGTTTATGCCTGTGTAGTTCATTGATCTATCATCGACTCCGGGCATGGTAGATCCTTTGATTGTCTTGTGTACAATGGCCTGATCTTCATGTGGGAACTCTTTCAACTAAAGTTCTTATCTTTTGTTATAATCTGGAATAGTTGTTTGTTGATTGATTTTGATTTAATTACAGTTCTAATCATTAGTTGTAATCAAGTCTAGTGACAGGATTTGATGAAAGCTATGGTTGTGAATCTCAACTAGATTGGAAAGAGGCTTGGTCTACACAATTGAGTGTGCCCAAGGCCTAAGCATTAATGTGGGAATTGAATAAATGAAAAAGCAAATGTTTTGGATAATTGTTGATTTAACCGCTCTATATTCCGATCGGATAGAGATATGAATTCGATTTCGATTGAGTTATAAGAGACCTAGTTGTGTTGATGCATTGAAACTTATCAAAAGTGGATCCTTGGCGCTCTAGTGCCTTTTTAGATTGATATTACCTTACACATTCACTGTTTAAACCCAAATCATTATTTTCAGCTTTAGTTGTTAATAGGATCTTAATTATTAGTTATTTTAGACAAATTCTGAGAATACCCATTAATAAATCTCTGTGGGAACGATACTCAGTTTTTTCAAATTATTACTACTTCGCAACCCTACACTTGGGGAGTGAACAAGTTTTTGGCGCTGTCGTTGGGGATTTCTATGCGATATTTTTAGAATTTGCTGAAATAGCTTTTAGTTGAGATTGTGTTAAGATAGGTTTAGGATTTGCTTTTCTTTCTAAGCTAAGTTTTCTTTTAATTTCAGGATACCAACTTAGTTTGTTTTGATTTTGCAGGATTCTAACATAGATCTACTTCAGGGATTTTTAGGAAGTTGAAGAAGAAGTAGGAATCTCAAGTGCCAAATCAGGTTCTATCTTTCTAACCTTACTCTTCTTCTTCTCCTACTCATTCCTACCATATTCATCTCTTGTAGAGTGGGTGGAGACTCCTATTGGATCTCTGATAGGTTGGCCTTGTGTCGCCTTGATTCCTATTGGTCGGCACTGCCATCTTGGATCACCTAGTGCTCAGAGATTCTCTTCTCAAACCTATTCCTCTTTCTTCTTTTTCTGCACTTTTCTCAAAAGACTCAAAGAGTGGGTGGGGAGTTCTCTGAACCCCTATTGACCAGGAGAAATCTGTCTCTATCCTTACTTTTGGCTTAGCCATTGCAAGACACCTTGTGCTTCGGTCTTAGAGAAGAGTAAAGAAAGGAAGGAAGAATACTTTTTCCTTTCTGTTTCATTCTTTTTGGATTTGCATGCCTCATTGGGCTCGGGATTCTAATAACCGACTCAATCATGACGGAGTAGTTGTTGAAGGGATTGATAGAGAGCCTCGTACTAGAAAACGTCAAAATTTTCCTGAAATTACTAGAGAGATGGCTGAAAATCAACCAAATCAAGGGGCTAGTCAACATCAAAATCAAGCCCAAAACCTTACTGGATTGGATGAGAATGAAGTGGGGGATGTACCTCAACCTAGAATTTACGTGACTATTTACAACCAGCTAGGACGAGTACTCCCTCTTGCATAATTTTTCCTCACAATGTGGGAAATATTGATTTTAAACCGGGGTTGATCCAACTTCTTCCTAGATTCTATGGACTTGACTCTGAAAGCGCTTATTTACATATTAAGGAATTTGAAGAGGTTATTGCCACAATAAACTATGACAATGTAACCAAGAATACTATAAAACTCAAATTATTCTCTTTTTCCTTGAAAGAGAAGGCCAAATCATGGCTACATTCCTTAAGGCCAAGGTCTATTGAAACATGGGCTGAGATGACTCGGGTGTTTCTTAAAAAATTCTTCCCTACTCATCAAACCAATGCACTAAGAAGGGCCATAATGAACTTCGCCCCAAAAGAAGAAGAAACATTTTTCCAATGTTGGGAAAGGTATAATGAGCTATTAAACGCATGCCCACATCATGGCTATGAACGGTGGAGGTTGATTAGTTTCTTCTATGATGGATTAAACTAAACCATGCGCCAATTTGTGGAGATGATGTGCAATATGGAGTTTATGAACAAGGAAACAGAGGAAGCTTGGGATTATTTTGACATGTTGGCTGAAAACACACAAGCATGGAATGCATCTAAGCCAACAAGTTCAAAACAACCCCAAGCCAAGGAAAAGGGAGAAATTTATGTTTTAAATGAGAGAGATGATCTAGGTTCTAGAGTGGCTAATCTCACACGAAAGGTTGAGGAGATGGAACTAAAGAAAGTGGACACAACCCAACAAAGGGGGACTGTTGAAACAATTTGTGGTATTTGTGCTTCCAATGTGCATCAAACGCCGGATTGTCCAACAATCTATGCATTTCGAGAACTTTTATATGAACAATCGAATGCTTTGAATAGTTATCAATGACCTTTTAGTACTCCAAATTCAAACACGAATAATTCTAGTTGGAGAAACAACCCTAACTTCAATTGGGCGAATGGAACCAACCAAAGTAATCCTTAAAAGGGGCTCCCAATGTAATTTCTTATGGCTCCACCTCAAATGCCTACAGAGGATACATTGAAAGCATTCATGGAAGGTCAAGCTCAAATAAATCAATCAAACCATACGATAATGCTTGAGCTTAAAAATTCGGTGGAGGAAATCAAGGCTCGCTTAAACGCAAGGGAAGGGATTCTTCCATCCCAACCCATACCAAATCCGAAATCACAATGCGAAATAAGCATGCCTAGTTCCTCTAACCAACACATGGAACATCTAAGGCCATCACCACTCTTAGAAGTGGTAAAATTATTGAAAAATCTGACCCGGTGAAGGCCTCAAAGCCTAATGATCCGATATCTTCCATAGAGGATGATGGACCTAGCACCGCCATGAATGAAAAAGAGCCATTGAAAGAATATAGGCCCGTTGCTCCATTCCCCCAATGCTTGATTTCAGCCAAACCTCAAGATAAATATCAGGAATTTTTGGAGGTTTTCAAGCAAGTCAAAATCAACATCCCAATGTTGGATGCCATTAAACAAATACCGTCATATGCTAAATTTTTAAAAGACCTTTGCACGGTTAAAAGAAAAATACATGTGCAAAAGAAGGCATTTTTGACAGAGAATGTAAGTGTCATTATCAACCACAGGATGCCCAAGAAATACAAAGATCCTGGTTGTCCGACAATATCATGCGTAATTGGAGATTACCGGGTGAAACATACTTTTCTCAATCTAGGGGCAAGTGTGAACTTAATCCCCTTTTCGGTGTATGAACAATTGGGTTTAGGTGAATTAAAACCCACCAAAACCACATTACAACTTGCTGACCGATCGATTCGTATTCCGAGAGGGGTGATTGAGGACGTTCTTGTCCAAGTTGATAAGGTCTACTACCCGGTGGACTTTATTGTCTTGGACACACGACCTATGGTTAATATTGGCCCTCAAATTTCTGTCATACTTGGCCGCCCATTCCTAGCTACATCAAACGCTATCATCAATTGTAGGAGTGGGGTCATACAAATGTCTTTTGGCAATATGACGATTGAGTTGAATGCTTTTAATATTGACAACCAACAAGAGGATGAAGATGAGGAGGTCCACGAAATAAACATGATCAATTTTATTGTAGAAGATGAGTCCCTCTCACCTTTTTACTCCGTTCACATAGCCGAAGATGTGACTTACTCCCTTGATAAGAACGATGATGTGATAAGGGATAAGGTCACACTTTTAGAATCGGTATCGGCATATGACATTAGCCGAGAGAAGGATGTGGAAACAACACTTTGTTGTGCTGAGAAATCAATTCATATTTCCACACCTTTGTGGATCATGCATACCGAACTCTACCAACCCTGGGATGATCCATACTTGCAATATCAATGCCCAGAAAATTCTGAATGGAGACATATGTTTTCTGACAAATATGATGTTGTCTCCTTGTATACATGTGGTGAACACATTAAGGAACCCGCTGAAATTCCTTTTTGGGATTTTCAGTGGCTTATCGGGATCACTCACACACATGTATACTGTAAAGCAGGATATTGGATGACTTTACTGCGAAACCTTTTGCTCCATCTAATGATTCTACTTGACTTTATGCTTTTGGATGAGTTGTGGGATTAACCTCCTAGTCTGACGGAGGATGATTTTAAATAGTTTTTCTAGAATGATATCCCATTAGGATTTGCTTTGATCAGTTGTGAAGTAATCCATCTCTAAAAGTTAATCTTGCCATGAAATATATTTTGCAGGTGATATCTCTCTTTCTCACTCCCTTTATTTTGTCATTACTCTCATGTGTTGCATTCATTTTATTTTCTTACATTGAGGACAATGTAAAGTTTTGGTTGGGGGGTGAGAGATTCCTTAGATGAATCTACTAGCGTTTGTGACATTTCGAGCAATGATATAGAAATTTTTGATTTTTCTAAAATTCAAAACTCTTTTGGAAAACTTTAGTTCTATGCATTCGAGATGATATGAGTATAAGACAAGGAGACACGAAGTAAGTGAGGCTGCAAGCTTTGAACTTCCCTTAATATAATGGTTTTATATGTGAATTCCCCTATTTATATGATTGATAGAAAATTTGAATACTTTTACACCTAGTTCACATTACATGATTTTCATGATTTGAAAGGATTATGTGATTTGTGGATTAGCTAGACTTTGATTTGAGGTGTTGAGAAACCAAGCCGGGGTACTTTGCCCATCCTTGTCCATGGGAAAATAACGAAAGATATGGATTTCTAAAAATCCTATCTAATGTAAAAGAAAAAGGAAAGGAAGGATGAAATTGGGAATGATGGAAAAATGGTGGAAAATTCTGAAAAGGGCTACCTATTACTAACCGGGGGATGGTCTACCCGTAACCAAAGCCGGAAATGGGACGTAGTGTGAAAGCCGTCAGAAAGACGGTAAGGCAAATTCCTTTCATAGGCTTGTGGTTGCTCTATACACCTTGAGATCTATAGTTTAGTTGATCTATGAAGAAGATAATCCCAAAAATTCATGGGATGAACTTTCACTATGCACATTAGGTTGAATTTGTTCGAATTCTTCTATTTATCAATCAATCAGCGGGAATTTCATATGGACACTTATTATGTTTTGAGAGTTTACAGTTTCAACCTCTATCACCTAATTTTTCTGAATTTTACACTTGTGTGTCTTGGGATGTAGAGAAGAATAGTTTCTGAAGGAGAGTTGGTTTTTAGAGAATTGAACTTGTTTCATGCATGTTTTGCTCGGGAGTAGCAAAATGCTGGTTGGGGGTGTGTTGAGGTCTTAATTGTGCATATTCTAACCCCAATTCATCACTCATTATGCATGGATTTTATGTTTAAAGACTATTCTAATGCATGGATTTGTGATTGTAGGAATGAGAGGGAGACTTCACTAATTCATAGTTAAAAGAGTCACTTTGTATGCATTGAACATCAATAGAACAAGTGCCAAAAGGTGGAAGAAAGAAGCAGGAAAGAAAGAGAAGAGATAAAGAAGAAAATCTGAAAATTTGTTCTTAGACCTGTCTGTGGACCGGTCGCCAGACAGGTCGACAGTGTATTTTTGGGACTGTTTTTTTCTCCTCTTAGACCGTTTTTCCAGACTGGTCGCCAGACTGGTCGAGAGTAGTCTAGAAACACAAAAACTCTTTGGACAGATTCTGTAATTTTGAGACCCGTCGTCCACAGCTCAGACCGGTCGTGCGACTGGTCGTCAGCATAACAGATTGTACATAAAGCTCCGATTTTCTCTGCACAATTGCGTAATTCCTTGCTAAATCTGGAATCTTCCGCGTCAATCTATAAAAGGGACTTCTCTTCTTCATACCAAGGCATGCTAGGACATGGGGATTGCTTGGGAGACGGATTCTACTTCGAGCTTTCTTAGTTTTCTTTCTGTTTTAGTAGTTTTTATGTTTTTGAGGCTTCTAGTTCAAGGATGTTAGAGATGAACTAAAATCTCTTAGCTAGGGCTAAGAGGTGAAGCTTTTGATTTGTTTTTAATGGATTGATGCAACCTAGGGTTCCTTTTATGTTTTAATTGAAGAATTTTAGTTCAATATGAGTTTAAATCAAGTACTAGTTTGGTTTTACTTTGATCTCTTGATGACTCCGGGCTCATGTGATTCTTAGTGATTCTAAGCTTGGTAGCTTACCTTCTAAGCATTGTTTATGCTTTTGTAGTTCATTGATCTATCATCGACTCCGGGCATGGTAGATCCTTTGATTGTCTTGTGTACAATGGCCCGATCTTTATGTGGGAACTCTTTCAACTAAAGTTCTTATCTTTTGTTATAATCTGGAATAGTTGTTTGTTGATTGATTTTAATTTAATTATAGTTCTAATCACTAGTTGTAATCAAGTCTAGTGACAGGATTTGATGAAATCTAAGGTTGTGAATCTCAACTAGATTGGAAAGAGGCTTGGCCTACACAATTGAGTGTGCCCAAGCCCTGAGCATTGATGTGGGAATTGAATCAATGAATAAGCAACTGTTTTGGATAATTGTTGATTTAACCACTCTATATTCTGATCGGATAGAGATATGAATTCGATTCCGATTGAGTTATGAGAGACCTAGTTGTGTTGATGCATTGAAACTTATCAAAAGTGGATCCTTGGCGCTCTAGTGCCTTTTTAGATTGATATTACCTTACACATTCGCTGTTTAAACCCAAATCATTATTTTCCAGCTTTAGTTCTTAATAGGATCTTAATTATTAGTTATTTTAGACAAATTCTGAGAATACCCATTCATAAATCTTTGTGGGAACGATACTCGGTCTTTCCGAATTATTACTACTTCGCAACCCTACACTTGGGGAGTGAACATCTATGAACAATTAGGTTTAGGTGAATTAAAACCCACCAAAACCACATTACAACTCGCTACCGATCGATTCATATTCCAAGAGGGGTGATTGAGGACGTTCTTATCCAAGTTGACAAGGTCTACTACTCGGTGGACTTTATTGTCTTGGACACACGACCCATGGTTAATATTGGCCCTCAAATTCCTGTCATACTTGACCACCCTTTCCTAGCTACATCAAACACTATCATAAATTGTAGGAGTGGGGTCATACAAATGTCTTTTGGCAATATGACGATTGAGTTGAATGCTTTCAATATTGACAACCAACAAGAGGATGAAGATGAGGAGGTCCACGAAATAAACATGATCAATTCTATTGTGGAAGATGAGTCCCTCTCACCTTTCTACTCTAGTCACTTAGACGAAGACGTGACATACTCCCTTGATAAGAACGATGATGTGATAGGGGATATGGTCACACCTTTAGAGTCTGTACCAGCATATGACCTTTGCCGAGAGAAGGATGTGGAAACAACACCCTGTTATGCTGAGAAATCAATTCATACTTCCACACCTCTATGGATCATGCATGCCGAACTCTACCAACCCTGGGAAGATCCATACTTCCAATATCGATGCCCAGGAAAATCTGAATGGAGTCATATTTTTTATGACAAGTATGATGATGTCTCCTCGTATACAAGTGGTGAAAACATTAAGGAACATGCTGAAATTCCTTTTTGGGATTTTCAGTGGCTTATCTGGATCACTCACACACATGTATATTGTAAAGCAAGATATTGGATGACTTTATTGCAAAACCTTTTGATCCATCTAATGATTCTGCTTGACTTTATGCTTTTGGACGAGTTGTTGGGATTAACCTCCTAGTCTGACGAAGGATGATTTTAAATAGTTTTCCTAGAATGATATCCCATTAGGATTTGCTTTGATCAGACGATTTAGTTGTGAAGTAATCCATCTCCAAAAGCTAATCTTGCCATGAAATATATTCCTCAGGTGATATCTCTCTTAATCACTCCCTTTATTTTGTCATTGCTCTCATGTGTTGCATTCATTGTATATTTTCTTACATTGAGAACAGTGTAAAGTTTTGGTTGGGGGGTGAGAGATTCCTTAGATGAATCTACTAGCTTTTGTGACATTTCGAGCAATGATGTAGAAATTTTTGATTTTTCTAAAATTCAAAACTCTTTTGGAAAACTTTAATTCTATGCATTCGAGATGATATGAGTATAAGAAAAGGAGATACGAAGTGAGTGATGGTGCAAGCTTTGAACTTCTCTTAATATAATGGTTTTATATGTGAATTCTCCTATTTATGTGAGTGATAGAAATTTGAACACTTTTACACCTAGTTCACATTACGCGATTTTCATGATTTGTAAGGATTATGTGATTTGTGGGTTATCTAGACTTTGATTTGAGGTGTTGAAAAACCAAGCCGGGGTACTTTGTCCATCCTTGTCCATGGAAAAATAACGAAAGATATGGATTTCTAAAAATCCTATCTAATGTAAAAGAAAAAGGAAAGGAAGGATGAAAATTGGGAATGATGGAAAACATGGTGGAAAATTCTGAAAAGGGCTACCTATTACCAACCATGGGATGGTCTACCCATAACCAAAGCCGGAAATGAGAAGTAGTGTGAAAGCTGTCGGAAGGACGGTAAGATAAATTCCTGTCATAGGCTTGTTCTTGCTCTGTGCACTTTGAAATCCATAGTTTAGTTGATTTATGAAGAAGGTAAGCCCAGAAACGCATGAGATGAACTTTCACTATGCACACTAGGTTGAATTCGTTCGAGTTCTTCTATTCATCAATTAATCAGCGAGAATTTTATATGGACACTTATTATGTTTTGAGAGTTTAAGGTTTCAACTTCTATCACCTAATTTTTCTGGATTTACACTTGTATGTCTCGGAATGGATAGAAGCATAGTTTCTGAAGGAGAGTTGGTTTTTGGAGAATTGAACTTGTTTCACGCATGTTTTGCTCGGGACTAGCAAAATGCTGGTTGGGGGGTGTGTTGAGCTCTTAATTGTGCATATTCTAACCCCAATTCATCACTCATTATGCATGGATTTCATGATTTAAAGACTAATCTAATGCATGGATTTGTGATTGTAGGAATGAGAGGGAGACTTCACTAATTCATAGCTAAAAGAGTCACTTTGTATGCATTGAAGATCAATAGAACAAGTGCCAAAAGGTGGAAGAGAGAAAGAAAGAAAGAAAGAGAAGGGATGAAGAAGAAATATGAAATTTTGTTCTTAGA
>PVNU02003733.1:0-178060 GCA_003013855.2 Liriodendron chinense | reverse complement strand
TGCTCAAAGGGGTTGAGTACTTGAACTCGGAGTGGAGTAGACTCAAAGTCGAACCACTATACATTGTTGTGTTTGTGATTGCATATATTTAAGCACATTTCTATGCATTGTGTTTAATTGTTAAATTGTGAATGCTTAATTATAATGTATGCTAGGCACTTAATAGGCACATCCACACACACACACACGATGTACTTTCACTTCTTGAGTAAACTTGAGCTTGTATGATCCACTGTTATATAGTCTACTTGAGTTGCATAGATTAAGTATTTGATTAGTTTAATCATATGTTAATTTATGCATGCTTAAACTAGAATTTTAATTGCTTTGATCATAGCTAGTCTTGTGATTAGACCCACTTAGGCTTGGAAGCCGAAGTGTTCTTACTTAGTTTAAATTGTTAAATTGTATAACTAGGCGAAAAGAATTTTAAAAGGTCCTAATCCCCCCCGCCAAGGACTTAGCCATTATTCTAGTTGCTCCCTTCTAAGCTTCTACAAGTGTATACGTTGGTATCGTGTTAGACCATCCGACATGATTTCAATTGGTATCAAAGCGGGTTGCTCTTCAAGGACTTAACCGTCTAGAGAGAGATCTGATACTGGAGCACTAACATCATGTCTACCCGAGATGAGAGTACTGTCAACCGTCCACCATACTTTGACAGGTCCAACTACGCCTATTAGAAGGTTAGGATGGAAATTTTTCTTCAATCCATGGACCGATCCATGTGGGCAAGTACATTAAATGGATATTCATGCCCACAAAACAAGTGGAGGTTGATGGTAAGATCATTGTCATTCTTAAAGATGATGAGAAATTGAATGACAATGAGCGAGCTTAATATGTGGCTAATGTTAAAGCTCTCAATGCGATTTGCTGTGCGGTTTTTCCCGGAAGAATCTCAGCGGATTCTCACATGCACAATTGCAAAAGAAGCGTGTGATACATTTGAGGTTACCCACGAGGGAACTAGTACAGTAAGACGTTCGAAGCTTCAGCTCTTAACCACCAAACTGAAAACATTATGATGGAAGACTGAAACTTTATAGAGTTTTATACTAAACTTTTTGATATATGTAACTCTATGTTTGCCTTGGGGGAAAGAGTTCCGGAAGGAAGGATATGTAGAAAAATACTTAGGTCCATCCCGAAAAGATTTAACACCAAGGTAGTGGCCTTAGAAGAGTGTAGAGACATAGATAACATGAAAGTAGAAGTACTTCTAGGTTCCCTTCAAATTCATGAACTATACTTTAGGGCCTCCTCTAAGAAGAAAGACATCGCTTTAAAGACGTCCCACAAACACTCCCATAAGAAAATTAGAGCGAGTCGTTCAAAGATAGCGATGATGAAGATGATGAACTAGATAAAAGGTTCAAGAGATTCCTCAAGTTCGATAAAAGGAGTAGCCATGACAAGAAGGACAAGAATGATGATAAACATAAAGGGAAATAATAAAAAACCTCATTTGTCCGATGTTACGGTTGCGGTCGTCGTAGCCATATTTCCCTAGATTGTCTGAAAGGGCCTAAACAGAAAGGGAAAAGGGCAATGAAAACAACTTGAGATGACACGGAGGAGTCAAAATCTAAATCTAGTGACTCCCATAGTGATGAGAGTCATAAACCAGCGAGAATTCTCATGGCTTCCACCACTACCTCTCTTACCCTTAATTTAAGAGAGGATCTCAACCGCTTTCCTTTTTAGGAGTAAAAGGAGTTCCCAACCCCTCACATCATGCTACAATCTATGAGAGTGTTGTGGAAATTAGTTACCCTTTGGCTAATCAAACTAAACATAGTAAGGGTAGCTAGAAACTGGAACTATAGGAAAATCTAAGGATTTTAACCTCATTTTTCTATAAGGGGCATATCAGAGGATTCTAGCCTCATGAGCCTGCCTTTGATAATTTAACCTTTCTTTTAATGGATATATTTGCTGTTAGACTATTATCCTGCTTAGATTAGCTAATCTTATTGAGTTTTATTCTTAATTCTATGCTAATCTTTGCTTTGGTCATGATTTATGTAATATTAGGGAGGTTAGTTGATTGGGCTATAAGCCCTTGAGCTTTTATTGCTTAATGTATATTATAAATGACCAATTTTGCATGATTAACTATGCTTAGATAAGTACATTTTCTTATTAATCATGTTCACATTGCATGCTTCATGTATTATATATTCATGCACCGTATAATCTCCTTAGTTAGTATGTTTTTACAGTTATAACTGCGACACTCTAATCTCTCATTTCCAAACTTAATTGATGTATCATTAAAGGGGAGAGATCGGTTTATCAATTGCTGAAAAAAGGGGGAGAAAGATCAAGTCCCACCAAAACGATTTTTCTGTTTTGTGTTTCAGGGATTGACAGGTTATGGGGGAGCAATTCAAGAGGAGTTTGCTAGTTTACATGTCTTAGTGTATTGAGTTGTAATGTTTATTTCCCTTTAACATGTAATGTATTTGTGTTTTGGTAGTGTCATTGGTACGGACCATGACATAATCTTAGGTTAAGTTTTTGTCACGTAATTGACAGAGGGGGAGATAATTAGTGCACTTTTCTTGGCATACTAGTACACCTTATTTGTCAATCATGTGAGTCCATGTCTTGTAATGTCAGTTGAGCCTTGCCAATCTGAAGACCGAAGATTCAAGTGGATCAGAAGCATAAAGGAAGAAGAACAGGTAAATGAGATGTCTTGGTGACCCTAACCCCGTTGACCTAAATACCTTAAAAGATAACTTGGACTAATTAGGAATACTTTTAGTCATCTTCATTAGTCTTAGAATACCATGAAAAACATGATAAGTTGAACTAATTAAAGAGGTAAAAACTGCTGTAAATAATTCAACCCAAATAACAGTTTTTGATTGATCAATGGTTCCAATAGGACTCTGATCCATCAGACACAGGTTCCGATCAATCGAAATTTGCTTAAGAGAATTTGAAAAATTCACTAGACAGATTTTCGATCAATCAGACAGTGCCTCCGATCAATCGGATGAGGTCCTTCCGATTAATCAGACCATGTTCTGATCAATCGAAATTTATTCCAGAAAATTTCTCTGGACAAATTTCTGATTAATCAGACAGGTCTCCGATCAATCGAAAGTGACCTTCGATCAATCGGACCTTTTTCTGATCAATCGGAGATACGTGAATCTGCCCATTTTTTTACCATTTGAGAAAAATCTATAAAAGCTAAGGCATTCTTTTTAGGCTGCTGGAGGGAGATTTTGAGGAGATAGAAGCTACCATTAGTTGAAGTCCATTAGAGGCTTTATTCCTAACCCATTGAAAGCCATTCTCCTTATGATTCATCAAAAGCTTGGGGTATTCAATCATAAAATGAGAATAGACTTGTTCCCTCTTGATTTCTAGGAGTTTAAACACATTGATCATTAGTATATACTTTATCTAAACACTACCTAGGAGTCCTAATAGGTGTATTCCTCTAGAAAACCTATTTTCTATCATTTGTAGAGGTTTTATCACCTCCTAGCACCTCGGGCATATCCAATAGAGCATCACATGCAAGGGAGCTGATCTTGGAGTTGAAGCCTTAGCAAAGCTGCTGTTAGTGCACTTTTCTGTGGCATACTAGTGCACCTTGTTTGTCAATCACTTACGTCTGTGAGTCTAGTGTCGGTTGAGCCCAATGAAGACGAAGACCGAAGACTTAAGACGAACCGGCTGCATCAAGGAAAGAAGACTCAGGTAAAAGTGATGCCTTGGTGCCTTAACCTTGACCAAAACCCAACCCCTTTGTATCTTTGATGACCTTGACCATCTTAGGAATCCTTTAGGCATCATAGATAGGCCCTAGGTGTCCCATTTGATCACCTTAACCTTGGCCTAAATCCACAAGCTGAAGAAAGTGGAGATTTAGAAATTGCATAGGGGAACCAGGCTGGTCCGACCGGTCAAGACCGGTCGGCCAGCAGCCTTGTTGCTGTTTGAAATGGACAGCCGACCGGTCATGACCGGTCGGCCTTATCAACAGGTTGGATTCAGCAAGATGGGCCGACCGGTCATGACCGGTCGGCCAGTTTGGTTTTCCTCTAGTTCTTCAGCTGTCCAGCAGAGGGGTCCGACCGGTCATGACCGGTCGGCCTGGACTGATGTGCTTGTCCAGCAAGGGGGTCCGACCGGTCATGACCGGTCGGCCTATGCATTGATGTCTCCCTTCAGTAGGGGAGTCCGACCGGTCATGACCGGTCGGGACAGGTCGGCTTATTGCCGTTTTATGCCCGTTTTCTGACCGTTAGGGCTCTCTTTTCCTACATGTAGAGCTCCGTATTTGGGCATTGGGTGAGGAATTTTTTAGGGAGAAAAGCCACCATTGAAGGAGATATTTTGAGGCTCATTCCTTGACCTATGCAAGGCATCTTCCTTGTGCTTTAACACAAGATTAGAGCATTCCAAGCTCATGAAGAAGATGACCTTCATCCCCTCTTGATCTCTAGAGTTAGGAAGCTTCTTGATTGGCAAATCCTTGTCCTAAACTCGAAGATGGGATCGTTGTAGGTAAGAGACTCTACGCAACCCATTCCCACTAAGTTGTAGAGCTCTTAAACCTATTCTCCTAGTACCTTGGGCATTTCAAGGCATCGCATGCAAGGTGTTTGATCGAATGTGGCTGAGGCATTGGCGACGCAACGGCAACATGATCGTGGGAGCAAGGGAAGCTGATTGAAGCACGGGAGAGCGGAGATCAAGCAACCCAATCCGGCGCTAAACAAGGGGCTCATCCGACAAGTAGGTTGTCTTATTTGAGAGTCCATTTTAGAGTTTGTTTTTCGAACTCGACCTAGGGACGTTAGTCGTTCCTTGTCCCGTCAGCCGGGCCTAAACTAAGTCTCCAAGGGGGAGCCTCCGACACGGGAGTAAACGTGCGATTAGGTTGAGAGTTAGCCTATGTCTAAAACTCCGGATACGGTTGAGAGGTGAACCGATAAAACCTCCGTGTAAAGGTTGAGAGGTGAACCTCATTTAAAACCTCCATTAGTGAATGCCGGTGTGCTCAAAGGGGTTGAGTACTTGAACCGGGAGTGGAGTAGACACGTAGTCGAACCACTATACATCCTTGTGTTTGTGATTGTTCTTGAGCACATTCATATCTTCACATTGTTAGTTTAATTGCTTAATTATGCATGTTTGATAGGAATGTATGCTAGGCACTTTTTAGACATCCCCACACAAGATGTACCTTCACTACTTGTGTAGACTTGAGCTCATTGATCCACTCTCATAAGTCTACACAAGATGCATAGGTTAGAAGCTTAATTCGTTCAATCATTTACTTACCTATGCATGCTTAGACTATGATTGTTTAGTGCATATCTTTTGCTAGTCTTGTGATTTGACCCACCTAGGCTTGGAAGCCGAGGTGTTCTTGCTTACATAGCTTATTTTGTTGCATTGTGAAAGTAGGCGAAAAGAATTTCAAAGGTCCTATTCACCCCCCCTCTAGGTCCATAGACATATCTCCAAGTGTCTCTACAAGAGGTAAAACCGCAATTTCAATTGGTATCAGAGCGGGTTCCTCTTTAAGGGCTTAATTGCCTAGAGGTAGATCCTAAAGAGAAACTTGAAAATATGTCTAGAGAGGACTCTTCATCCGTCACTAAGCCTCCTTTCTTTGATGGGTCGAATTATCCATACTGGAAAGTCCGAATGCGCATCTTCTTGGAATCCATTGATTCGGATGTGAGGGACATGGTTGATTTTGGATATGAACCCCCAATGGTCACTATTTCTAAGGAAGGTGAGCCGGATGTTCTCAGGCCAAAAGACAAGGCATTGTGGACTGATCATGAAAAAGCTCAACGTATTAATAATGCCAAAGGCCTGAATGCTATTTTTTGTTCAGTATCTAGAGAAGAATTTGGTCGGATTCAAAACTGCACTACCAGTAAACAAGCATGGGATATTCTTGAAGTTACCCATGAAGGTACAAATGTTGTTAAAAATTCCAAACTCCAGCGCCTCTCCACTCTATTTGAAAATATTACTATGGAGGAGGATGAAACGTTTACTGAATTTTATACCAAACTGAACAAAATCACAAATGATATGTGGGGCTTAGGGGATCCGGTTCCGAAACATAGGCTTTGTAGGAAAATTCTGAGATCTCTTCCGGAACGGTTCTCTTCTAAAGTCACCACCATTGAAGAGTGTATGGATCTAAACACAATGAAAGTTGAAGAACTCATAGGTTCCCTACAAACCTTTGAGCTAGGATTTAAAGCCCCCTCTAGGAAGAAAAACATCGCTTTTAAGTCCTCTCACAAACACAAGAAAATCAAAAGTGAGTCGGAAGAAGATAGCGATGATGAGGATCATGAGGAAGAGAAATTGAACAAAAAATTCAAGAGATTCCTCAAATTTGATACAGGGAATAGCCGTGACAAGAAGGACAAGAAGGGTGATAAACGTAAAGGACAATCATCCATATCCTCATCCGTCCGTTGTTACGGTTGCGGTCGTCGAGGCCATATTGCCCCGGAATGTCCGGAAGGGCCTAAACCGAAAGGTAAAAAGGCTATGGCTGCTACTTGGGATGATATGGAGGAGTCCGAATCAGCTGGTGACTCCGCTTGTGATGAGAGCCAACATAAGAATCTTGCTCTCTCGGCCTCCACTATGACCCCTCTACCTGCTTATCTAAGAGGGGATCCCAACCGCTATCCCTTCTAGGAGGAGAAGGTGTTCCCAACCCCTCACCTCATGCTACATTTTATGAGGGTGTTGTGAAATTTTGCTACCCTTTGGCTTTTTAATCTCAACATGGTTAGTGAGGGTAGCTAGCTATGCTTTTATTGAAAAATCTGAGGATTTCAGCCTCATTTCTGTGTGTATGGGCAAATCAGAGGATTCCAGCCTCATTCGCCCAGATTTTGATGATTTAGCCTTGCCTTTAATTAATACATTTGTTTGCTAGATTGTCATCCTGCTTAGATTAGCAAATCATCTTAAGTTTTATGCTTCATTATATGCTAATCTTTGCTTTATATTGGTCTTGATATACCAACAGGGGAGGTTGGTTGATTGGGCTATAAGCCCTTTGTACTTCATTGCAAATGTATATCCTTGACCAATTGCATGATTGACCTTGCCTGAATAGTTACATTTCTTGTTAATCATGTTCCTTAGCATGCTTCATGTATTTATGATTCATGCACCCTATACTCTCCTTGCTAGCATGTGCTTATAGTCATAATTGCGACATTCTATCTTCTATTCCCTTAGCCTTATTGATATATCATTAAGGGGGAGAGAATAGTTTGTCAATTGCTAACAAAAAGGGGGAGAAAGATCAAATCCCACCAAAACTAGTTTGCTTTGTTTTGTGATGCAGGGATTGACAGGTTGTGGGGGAGCAAACTAAAGAGGAGCTGCTTAGTTTGTCATGTCAAAAGTCCTGTATTTAATTCGTTATCATTGTAATATCTTGAACATGTAATTTGTTATGGTAGGTTAAGTTTTTGTAAGTAATTGACAAAGGGGGAGATTGTTAGTGCACTTTTCCATGGCATACTAGTGCACCTTGTTTGTCAATCACTTACGTCTGTGAGTCTAGTGTCGGTTGAGCCCAATGAAGACGAAGACCGAAGACTTAAGACGGACCGGCTGCATCAAGGAAAGAAGACTCAGGTAAAAGTGATGCCTTGGTGCCTTAACCTTGACCAAAACCCAACCCCTTTGTATCTTTGATGACCTTGACCATCTTAGGAATCCTTTAGGCATCATAGATAGGCCCTAAGTGTCCCATTTGATCACCCTAACCTTGGCCTAAATCCACAAGCTGAAGAAAGTGGAGATTTAGAAATTGCATAGGGGAACCAGGCTGGTCCGACCGGTCAAGACCGGTCGGCCAGCAGCCTTGTTGCTGTTTGAAATGGACAGCCGATCGGTCATGACCGGTCGGCCTTATTAACAAGTTGGATTCAGCAAGATGGGCCGACCGATCATGACCGGTCAGCCAGTTTAGTTTTCCTCTAGTTCTTCAGCTGTCCAGCAGAGGGGTCCGACCGGTCATGACCGGTCGGCCTGGACTGATGTGCTTGTCCAGCAAGGGGGTCCGACCGGTCATGACCGGTCGGCCTGTGCATTGATGTCTCCCTTCAGTAGGGGAGTCCGACCAGTCATGACCGGTCGGGACAGGTCGGCTTATAGCCGTTTTATGCCCGTTTTCTGACCGTTGGGGCTCTCTTTTCCTACATGTAGAGCTCCGTATTTGGGCATTGGGTGAGGAATTTTTTAGGGAGAAAAGCCACCATTGAAGGAGATATTTGGAGGCTCATTCCTTGACCTATGCAAGGCATCTTCCTTGTACTTTAACACAAGATTAGAGCATTCCAAGCTCATGAAGAAGATGACCTTCATCCCCTCTTGATCTCTAGAGTTAGGAAGCTTCTTGATTGGCAAATCCTTGTCCTAAACTCGAAGATGAGATCGTTGTAGGTAAGAGACTCTAGGCAACCCATTCCCACTAAGTTGTAGAGCTCTTAAACCTATCCTCCTAGCACCTTGGGCATTTCAAGGCATCGCATGCAAGGTGTTTGATCGAATGTGGCTGAGGCATTGGCGACGCAATGGCAACATGATCGTGGGAGCAAGGGAAGCTGATTGAAGCACGGGAGAGCGGAGATCAAGCAACCCAATCCGGCGCTAAACAAGGGGCTCATCCGACAAGTAGGTTGTCTTATTTGAGAGTCCATTTTAGAGTTTGTTTTTCGAACTCGACCTAGGGACAGTCGTTCCTTGGCCCGTCAGCCGGGCCTAAACTAAGTCTCCAAGGGGGAGCCTCCGACACGGGAGTAAACGTGCGATTAGGTTGAGAGTTAGCCTATGTCTAAAACTCCGGATACAGTTGAGAGGTGAACCGATAAAACCTCCGTGTAAAGGTTGAGAGGTGAACCTCATTTAAAACCTCCATTAGTGAATGTCGGTGTGCTCAAAGGGGTTGAGTACTTGAACCGGGAGTGGAGTAGACACGTAGTCGAACCACTATACATCTTTGTGTTTGTGATTATTCTTGAGCACATTCATATCTTCACATTGTTAGTTTAATTGTTTAATTATGCATGTTTGATAGGAATGTATGCTAGGCACTTTTTAGACATCCCCACACAAGATGTACCTTCACTACTTGTGTAGACTTGAGCTCATTGATCCACTCTCATAAGTCTACACAAGATGCATAGGTTAGAAGCTTAATTCGTTCAATCATTTACTTACCTATGCATGCTTGGACTAGGATTGTTTAGTGCATATCTTTTGCTAGTCTTGTGATTTGACCCACCTAGGCTTGGAAGCCGAGGTGTTCTTGCTTACATAGCTCATTTTGTTGCATTGTGAAAGTAGGCGAAAAGAATTTCAAAGGTCCTATTCACCCCCCCTCTAGGTCCATAGACATATCTCCAAGTGTCTCTACAAGCGGTAAAACCGCAATTTCAGCTGTGTCATTAAAGATCGGGTGAGCACAAGGGGAGCTGATTCGAGCACGAGAGAGCAAGAAGAACCAACTCGAAGTGGCGCTACAACGAGGTTCAAATCTGACAAATGAGTTATTTTTTATGAGAGTTCATCCACTCTTTTCCCTGTGGGAATTAAGTATAGATTTTGTTTATCAAACTCGAATTCAGGGTCGTTTGCTGATCCTTGGCTTGTTACTTGAGCCTAAAATTGTAGGGGCGTTTGCCGTTCCTTGGCACTTTTGTTAGGCTCAAATCCTAAGGACGTTTGCCGTTCTTTGGCACGTTTATCGGGCCTAAACTAGTCTCCGAGGGGGAGCCACCAACATGGTGTGAACGTGTAGGTTGGGAGGAACCTATAAACTCCTCGGTTGGGTAGATCCAATTTTAAACACCTTAGTTGGGAGGAACTAGATTTAAATTCCTCAGTGAATACCGTGTGCTCAAAGGGGTTGAGTACTTGAACCGGAAGTAGAGTAGACCCAAAGTTGAACCACTGTACATCGTTGTGTTTGTGATTGTATTTGAGCACATTTCTTATTATGCATTATGTTTAATTGTTTAATTGTGAATGCTTAATTAGAATGTATGCTAGGCACTTAATAGGTACATCCACACACATATGATGTACTTTCACTTCTTGAAATGACTTGAGCTTATATGATCCACTCTCATATAGTCTACTTAAGTTGCATAGATTAAGTACTTGATTAGTTTAATTATATGTTAATCTATGCATGCTTAGACTAGGATGTTAATTGCTTTATTCATATGCTAGTCTTATGATTGGACCCACTTAGGGCTCGTTTGTTAAATATGAAGTCTGAAGCCTGAATCTGAAATCATCCTCAATCTAAAATTTGAATTCGAAGTTTGAATCTGAAGTCTAAAATCCTGTTTGGTATTGTTGTTGAAGTCTGAAAATTAAGTACTGAATCTGAAACAACTTGTTTGTTAAAAGACGCCTGAAATGTTTGAAATCTGTTAATTTAACACGTTTGCCCCTATCTCCTGTTTGGAGATATTTTACATTATGAAGGGTTTCTTTTTTATTAAATGAAAATAAAATCATTAAGTTAACATTCATTTAAACCAAATAAACTAAAGTACTTAATAGAGAATTAAATATCAGCTTGATAAAATACATGTATCATGCCCTAAAATAGTCTTTCAAAATGGATGGACAGCTTGGATAAAACACATGTATCATGGTGGGCCCCACAAAGCCCCTGACAAGACCGTCTATTTTTAGCAAGGTCGATGTAGTAGCACCCAAATTTAGCAAGGTCAATGCATAGCACCCAATCCTTGTCCAATTTGATAGTATCCCCATCAGGATGTAGCTAAAGATGCACGGTCATGTTAGTTGCTCTGTGGTGTCCACCTTGATCAATACATTTTATCCATACCATCCATTTATTTGGATAGATAATTCTAGGGCATGACCCAAAAAGGGAGGCAAATGGAAGGCTCAAGTTGATCACATCAAATGAGGCAGTGAGGGTTTGAACTCCTACTGTTGAAACATTCCTTGGGCCCACCATGATGTCTATTTTTCATCAAACTTGTTCTTATGGTTACATAGACCTGTATAAAGGGAAAAAATAAATATCAGCTTGATCCAAAGCTTTTGTGGCCCCCCAAGAAGCTTTCAACAATAGGCTTTAACTCCCCACTATTCATGTGGTGTGGTCCACTTGAGCCTTCGATCTACCTCTTCTTGGGGTTATGACATAAAATACCCTGTCAAAATTGATGGACGGTGTGAATGTAATCACATACATCACTGTGGGCCTCACAGTCTGGGATCCCACACCTCAGGGGAGTGGATTAGGTGAGACCTTAGATCCACCAAGGTGGGTGGGACTATGGGTCCCATTGTGACATATGCAACTACATCCACACCACCCATCCGAAAGCTCATATTAGGACATGATTAAAAAAATGAAGTAGTTCTAAATACCAAATGGGCCATAGTACATGATAGTGGTGATTGACCATTAAAAACTTTTTGTGGGCAACAAAAGCTTTGGACCAAGATGATATTTGTGTGGTCTCTTCATCTAGGTTTTTGTGACATTATCAATAGGTTGGATGGTAAATAAATGTTCTGATGGAATCATAAAGTTTTTAGTGATGGGGATTCAATCAAGACTGTTTCCTGTGGTGGTCCACCTAAGATTTGAGTCAGCTTCATTTTTGGGATCATGCTGTAAAATAAACTTTCAAAATGGTTGGATGGTGTGGATTTAAGGCACGTACATCCCTATGAGCCCCATTGTCAAGGGGTCACTCCTAATCTGCTCCCCCCACCTCGGTGGATGTAACACCCTGGAAATTTCAATCCTCGAGCCTTGAAAGTACTCGAGCGCTTCTAGAAATTTTTCTGTTTTAATTCTCAAATGGGAATGAATACGCCTGATTTAGAACTAAGAATCTAGAAGATTTGTACATGAAACACTAGTTTGAATGATCCAATTCGATCGAAATCTCGTAAGACATTTAGACACATTAATCTAACTGTATATTCTTTGCTAGATATTATGGATAGCTACAGATTCCTTTCTAATCGCCAAATCCTACATCCGATCTATTAATTTACGAACCTCGAATTATGATTTACTAGAATTACAATTGATTTACATATATAACCGATTTCCAGTACAGACCCACCTTAGACTTCCCTGATCAACGAATCAGATGTTGATCATCTTAAGTATTAGAGTCGATTTGACTTAATGGACGACCTAATCTCCATTCGAACCCAACTGGAAACCTAATCCGATTTAGAATGCCTAAAACTCTAAATAAATCCACGTTACCATCATAATCCGATACTTGCTAGTGTACGCTATGACCCAGTAAAAGGATTCACCAAACTTTGTTCTCTAAATCATCCAATTGGTGTCTGGAAACCTTAGAACAATCATAAACCGTTCGTTAGTGGGCCGTTGATCACAAATTTACATGAAATCGATCGTCTTACTGGATTTGACCTTTCCCCTGTATCAGATGTGTAACACCCTATCCTGAACCGCACAACATAGATCATGACCAGAGAGGGTGAGTTGTGCGACTCACATCAACCTTGGACCATCTGGAACTATAAATACCAAGCCCATTTGAAAATTCCATTTGAAATGAAATTTAGAGATTTTGCTTAGGTTTTCTTCTAGGGTTTGCTCAAACCCTTCTACTTCGTCGCCATTTTTTCTACCGATCGTAGGCGGGTCGTGCTTTGAGGTAAAATACCTCTCCTATTGTAGAAATTAGGAAGTTTCATTAGGGATTCTCGTTTCTAATTAGAGTTTTTATCGAATTTAGGTGTTCTAGATGGATTTTCTTCAAATCCTTGAGGAATACTCATTCTTAGCTCATGGATTCGTCAATCAGGTGAGGTCTATTCGTCTAAGTTGGCTATTATCAGCCCATGAGGGTTCCAGATAGTGAAAATTGGGTTTTTCTTGAATTCCATTCAAAGTTGAGTGCCGAATGATTTATGTTTATGATTAATGTTCTGTATGTGTTGATTAATTACATGCTTACTTCGATGTGTGGATTGATTGCCCATTTGAATCGATTTTATGAAAATATGGGATTTGATGTGTTGTGCATATCAAATGTTTGATGAAATTCCTAAGTGAACAAAAGTTCACCTATGCTTGAGTAAGTGGATTTTCATTCTTCCAGGCTAGTACCTGGTTATGACTTTGATGAGTTGGCCTGCAATAGCACGCCAAGTGTTTAGTTTACGTCCATATATAAAATGAAATATATGGCCTATCAACTGTTTGGTTTTATGCCTGATTGAGAAAATAAATGCTATGATGTTCAATTCCTCTCACAACATGCTTAATATATTATGTAATTAACATGATTAAGATTAATCTCTGAAAATCATAATTTATGGACTGCCTACTTGGGTTTGGCCATCACAGACTTGTTTGGTCGACTTGGGAGTAATATGATCAACCGACCCTAGCTAAGCCGATTTGGTTGATGTTTCACTCGGCCTACCAAATTAGTTAATTTCAGAGTTAATCATATTTTTTTTACCATTGATACATATTCTGTAGAATCTCAAAATACCACAATTACCATTGTTGTGCAGTCACTTATAACCGTACGTATCAAGTCTCATGAGCTAGACATGGAATATGGGTAACTGTGTTTATGCTGTCTTTGGCTGGTGTGGACGATGAGCCCTCCAATAGTCTTAAGCATTGAATCCTACATACTGAAGCTCATGGGCCAGGCATGGTATATAGGTAACTGTGCTTGTGCTGTCTTTGACCGGTATTGATCCTAATAGTCTTATCAAGAGTCTTGAGCACCGATGCTAGGTGACGAGCCTACCATCATTGATCTTGGGTGACGACCCATTACCATGCATATGGCATTTTCAGGCATCGAGACCCTTACCGATTTATTCGTTATTCAGTTATGTTGGGTGACGGACCCAAATTGGGATTCCAGAAGCCAGGCATAGGACGCCCTGGCCTGGTAGAGGGCACCCCGACCTGGCATTGTCCAGTGTTCGATAAGGCCATTGTCCAGTGTCTGGCTTTCCTCCCTGTCCAGTGTTCGGTCGCGTTTTTTATGGTTGTGTTCCTATTTATTAGACTCTTGATAAAATTGAGGTATTCTAGCTTCGCCAATACTGTTGATTGAATACGAAATTAAATAAATACTCGGTAAACATGCATGCATCACATTTTCACGTGCATTGGTCCGATGCTGCTGCTGGGTGGTAACTCCACCGTTTATTTTTCCGGAACATAACATTTACATATCATAGTTGCATGCATTATTCAACTAGAATATGAACTTGATTGTGAAGTTATGTTATCTACTGATGATGGGGTGGTAGGTGTGAGAACCCCACCATTTGTTATGCTTCATTAGTTGTACTTGATTGTGTTGACAACATGTTTAACTTAGGGAATGGCAACACTGAGTATGATTACTCACTCCCACTTGGGGGGGGGGGGGGGGGGGGGGGGGGGTGTTTTAAAACACCAACCAGTTATTTTAATGGAGGAGTTGCTGCCACTTGATGCATGAGATGCATGACCTGTTTGCTTACCCATGTTGTGCATTTCATTTTCTGCCTTGAATTGGATGTCTTGGGTCAATATTCTTAAAGATTTCATTGTACATATATATATTGAGCCCCAGCTAAGTGGATTCCTTGGTTGTGTGGATGATTGTATATATTTACACTTTAGTTCAGATTATATTGTACATTGTTTAGCTCAAATCTCTATTTATGAGCTGATGCCATGGATTCGTGTCATTAAGCTATACTTCTGCAAAATACAGTCACCCTGGAAGAGTCGGGAGCTGCAGACTGCCCGACACCTGGTTTTCAGGGCGTGACAGTGGATCCGAAGGATTGCCTCTTAACGCGGTCAATATTGAAGGGGATTTGGACGTGAATTGCCTAGTGACGCTGCCATAGTGAGGTGTGGTTATTGAACAGTGCTGCGTGGCCCCACCATAATGATCTAAAAATTAAGGAAGATTTAAATTTCATGTGGACCACATCACATGAAACAGTAGTGATTGAATGCCCACCATTAAAAGCTTCCTAGGACCACAAAAGTTTGGTATGAAGCCAATATTTGTGTCTTCCCTTCATCCAGGTCTATGTACCTAATCAACATGTTGGATGGTAAATAAACATTACAGTGGGCCCTATGAAGTTTTTAATGGTGGTCATTTAATCACTACTGTTTTCTTGTGGTGTGGTCCACTTGAAATTTGGATGTCTCATTTTTATGCACATGCAATAAAATAATTGGGAAAAATTGATGAACAATTTGAATAAAACACATATATCATGATGGGACACACGGAACATTGTCCGGTAGCTTTCTTGTTGTTGGTAGCATCCGTGGGCAATCTGCATGGGATCTATCGCAACCACATCCAGAGTTGAAGATGAGCGGCCCTTTCAGGGGCTCTGTGGGACCTACCATAATATATATGTTTCATCCACACCATTCATCCATTTTTCCATATCAATTTAGGGCATAATACAAAAACTAAGGCAAATGTAAAGCTCAAGTGGGCCATACTCTAGGAAACCGTGGGTATTGGATGCTTACCATTGAAAACTTCTTAGGGCCACAAAAGACTTTAATCAAGATAATATTTGTGTTTTCCCTTCATCTAGGTCCGTGTGACCTTATGAAGAGGTTAGATGGCCAATAAACCTCACATTGGACCCTAGGAAAGTTTCAACGGTAGTCATTCAATTCCCACCGATTTTTATGGTGTGGTCCACTTAAGCTTTATATATGCCTCATTTTTTGGGCTCATGCTCTAGGTTGATTTGGAAAAGCTAATGGATAGTGTGGATCTAACACATAAATATAGCGGGGCCTAGAGAAGTTTCATATGTTAAAAGTTGGTTGTGTATTACGCAATCTGTTTAATAGAGAAAATCTCTAGCAATTTTGAGGAGGGATAATTTTGAATACTTTTTTTATTATTTTTATGAAAAAAATTCACGGAGCGCGTTCCGTATTTACCATTGAGCCACACCTCCTTCACCGAAAAAAATCAAGGAAAAATCATAAAGCGCTTTCAGAGTTCAGCGTTAACAAACAACCCTTCACATGCATGAGCATTTTCTCAATTCTCCATTAAGTAATTTTTTTAAGTGTTAACAAACAGACCCTTAGAAGTGTTCTTACTTACTTTTGTATGGTATGCACCCCTCTTCCCTCTAACTCTGACTAACTGCAAGATCCAAGCAATTTGCAAAACCCGATCATAGGTTTTTCATCAAGTGGTCTGAAATGGCATTAGGTCGGAATCACGGGCATGTCAAATGTGGGCCACGGGTCAATTCATTTCGGTCGTCAGTTTCGTTGTTTACATTAGAAGCACAGCAACTCTTCCACTACACTCACAGAGATTGCAAGTGCGCTGCCTTGAATTCAACTCAAGTGCAGCAGCGCACCAATATTCAATGTCCAAATGATGCCTCCGTAGAAGGGCGTCGCTTGACCAAAGCTGGCCACACACATGGCATGTGGAAGGAGAATGCAGGTGGCTACACACGAGAAGGGCGTTTCCTAAGTTCGTTTTGCCTCAATCGAGAACAGAATCTAGAGTATGTCGTCACTCACTGGGGCCCATTGGTTGAGGTGGTCCGATGATTTGAATCGTCCATATTTTCTTCACTGTCATAAGCGATCTATTGGGACATAATCACACTTTAGTGATTATTCTCACCTTTGATTTTTAAAATTGAAAGGGAACCATTGGAAAATTTCCTTTCGTTGTTCGAGATTCATCTACAGACGCTGGTGGTAGTAATTCTTCTTTCAGAAAAGAATTTGTAACGATGGATCCTATATCATAGACTCGGTAATGTGGACGGTTTAGATTGTTGGAACACAGAACATGTGGGCCCCGGATCTGCGACAGACAGACGCTTTATTCTAATCCGCGACGGAGGCAAAACGAACTCTTTTCTCACCCAGATTCTCCCGTAATTAGGTTTTCAATTCGTAATCCAGACCATTAATCTGTTTTTACCCACTTCATATGGAACCCCTTCAATTTGCATGTGCCAAGACGCAAATGAAAAATAAAAAAAAAATAAAAAGCGCTCCCCACGGTAGGGGAGCAGTTATAGCACCCAAGTCATTTCAGGCCCATCATCTTCTACTTGTGACATCCTCTCCATCCATCAGGTGTATACAATAATGTCTACTTTACAAACTAAAAATCAGCCCACAGAAAATTTGGGTTGGCCAAATCATTGGATAAAATGAAAAGTTGCGTCTAAAGTGTGGCTCACCGAGTTTTGGAATAGACTAATTTTTTAGTGTTTCCACTCCTTATCGTGTTTCACACTTGCAGTCCATGTTAGATGGAATATAAAAATCATGATGGCCGGCCCCACACACGAAGTTTTTAATGGGCCATACCACAGAAAACAATGGGCATCAGCCCCTTATCATGTTTCACCCCATATCAAGTTTTAGATCAAGCTGTTATTTGTGTTTTCCTTTCATCCAGGTTAGTCTGACCTTGTCCACAGGCTTGATGGCAAGTAAATATAGTGGACCCAAGGAAGTTTTAAATTTTAACGGTTGGCGTTCAATGCATATCATTGTTTCCTATGATGTGCACCACCTGATATTTGCATTAGCTTCATTTTTTGGGAAAACAGATGGGCAGCAAGGATATGCAATGTATTCATCAAGGTGGCCCCCTGTCAGGGGTGACAACCGCTGGGCGAGATATGGGGTCGTAGCTAATCCATGTTCGTCCAGCACACACCGTTTTATTTATTTATTTATTTTTATACTCTTAGACGACTAGCCAGCTCATTATTATTATTATTATTTTTAATTTCTTACTCCTAAACGACTAGCCAGCTCTTTTTTTTTTTGGTCTTCCTAAATGAAGGCCCTTACCTAGCTCTATTAAAATAAAGATTACCAACCCCAGACTTGTCTAACAGGAGGTTACCTCTAGATCTGAAGCCGCAAGTCCTATATCAATGAAAATGCCCGTTTGTTCTGGTACAGACTACCCCACCTCGCCAGTCCATCTGCCACTATGTTTATTTCTCTCGGCACCGCCTTTAGCCTCACCTAGATCTGTCGCCTGACTGCATCCACCTGGTGCCACCAGTACCAGGACCTCCACATGGAAGGGGATAACTTGCTGAACATATTTATAACAACTGTTGAATCGCTTTCCAAGTCAACCTTGTCATAACCCTAGACTTGCAAAGGAGGAGACCCTCTGATACAGCCTTCATCTCAGCTAGATTGTTGGAGCCAAGGCCATAACCAGAAGCAAAACCAAATAAGAAGTTTCCTGTATGATCCCTGCAAACACCCCCTCCCCCTGATGGACCTGGGTTCCCTCTGGCCGAACCATCCACATTCAGCTTTACCCACCCGATGTTGTGCCTCACCGAGCAATTTTGGAAATTGTGGTTTCTGGGGCCGATACCTATTGCATTGAGGGTGAGCTGTCTGCCTCTCTTGGTGAGGATCTGGTTAGGGAGTGCATTTCCCTATCATCCTTAGCCATTTGTAAGATCTGGATATTACTTTGAGAGCTTCCATTTTTCTTCCCTCATAACGGCTCCCATTTCGCTCCGTACATATCTCCCATTTGATCAGACAAGGGCAGAGACCCCACAAAATTGAATAACAGCCATCAGATGTAGTTTCCCTCCACCAGCTATTCGTCATCCCTAGGAGACCCTGATCTATCCTTTCACCATTCTGATTGTGTAGAGAGGTCACCACTCTTTACCACAGTGTGAAGACAATGGGTCCCACCATAATGAATGTGTTTTATGCATGCCATCCGTACATTTTTTCAAGCTGATTTTAGAGTGTGACCAAAATTGAAGTATATGCAAAGCTCAAGTTGACCACACTTCGATGGCAGACTCTCAAGAGTTTCAACATGAGGTCTGAGGTTCCATACCTATAGGTGGTGAAATCCCACTATTGTGTGAGTGCCAGGGTGTGTGCGCATGGGTGGTGTGAGGTGTGTGTGGGGTGCATGTGTGATAAAAAAGAAAAAGAAAAAGAAAAAGAAAAAGAAACAATGGGGATTGAACCCCCACCATTGAAAGCTTATGAGGGCTATAAAAGTTTTGGATCAAGCTGATATTTATGTCTTCCCTTCGTCCAGGTCTGTGTTATCTTATGAAGAAGTTGGATGATGAACAAACATCATATTGTTGGACCTAGGGAGGTTTCAATGGTGAATTTTGTTATCCCCACTGTTTTTTGTATCATGGTACACTTGAGCATTGCAAATGTTTCAATTTTGAACTCCTTCCCAAAAATGAGCTGGGAGAATGGATGGATGGCGTGGTTAAAACACATACATCATGGTGGGCCCCATAGAGTGTTCACGCCATTGTAAAGGGTGGTAACCTCTCTTCACAATCGGCATTGTAGGTGCTGGACGGACATGGATTAGCTGCGACTTTGGATCTAGCCTGGAGGGTGCCACCCTTGACTGAGGGCCACTTTGATTAATGCATTGTATATCCGCCCGGCCCATGTTTTTCCTTATTTATTTAAGGGCATGGTCCCAAAAGTGAAGCAAATAGAAATCTCAGGCAGAGCACACCAGAGGAAACAGTGATAGGCATTGAATGTCCACCATTAAAAACTTCCTAAGGACCATCATGATGTTTATTTGCCATGTGGTGAACGTGACCAAAAAAGTGAACCACACCACAAGAAACAAAGGGGTCATGACCCCCCCCCCCCCCCCCCCCCCCCCCCCCCCCGGTTGAAATCTTATGAAGGACCACAAAAGTTTCGTCCAGGTCTTTGCAATCTGACGAAGAGGTTGGATGATGAACAAACATTATATTAGTGACTCTAAGAAGGTTTCAATGATGGACATTATTATCCTCAAACTTTTTTGTCCTATGGTACACTTGAGCTTCGGGTATGCTTTAATTTTGGACTCTTTCCCTAAAATGAGCCGGAAGAATGGATGGACAGCATCGGTAAAGCACATACATTATAAATGGTGGGTCTCATAGAGTCTACACACCATGGTAAAGGTTTGCCACCTCTCCACACAATTAGTGTCTAGTTTGCTGAATAGACATGGATTAGTTGTGACCTGGATCCAGCCATGCCACCCATGACCAGGGGCCACCTTGGTGAATGCATTGTATCGGTATAACCACACCAGCCATCTGTTTCCCTGTTTAGTTTAGAGCACAGTCCAAAAAATGAAAAGATACAAATCTCAGGTGTAGTGCACCATAAAACAATGATAAGCATTGAATGCCCACCATTAGAAACTTTTTTGGGTCCACCATAATGCTTATTTGGCATGGAGGGCACATGACCAAAATTGAAGTATATGCGCAAGCTCAAGTGGACCACACCACAAGAATCAATGGGACCCCACCTTTGAAAGCTTATGAAGGGCCACATAAGTTTTGGATTGAGTTAATATGTATGACTTACTTTCCCTGTGATCCTACAAAGAGATTAGATGATCAACAAACATTATATTGTTGACCCTAGGATGGTTTCAACTGTAAACGTTGTTATCCCCGCTGTTTTTTATGTTGTGGTACACTTGAGCTTTGGATATCCTCGAGTTTTGGACTCTTTTCAAAAAACGAGCTGGAATAGTAGATGGACTGCGTGGTTTAAACGTAAATGTCACGGTGGCCGACGAGTCTTCACACGGCAGTTGCGGGTGGTGAGCCCTATCAATGCGGGGCGTGAATTAGGTGTTACCCCGGTAACAGTTAGTGGGTGTTACCCTAATCGTGTGGGGCCATCTTGATGTATTATTTATATATCTAGACTGTATATCTGTTTTTCCATATCATTTTAGTATGTGCTTCAAAACCCTAAGAAGATCCAAATCTCAGGTGGACCATACCACTAGAAACAGTGATGAATAACCATTAAAAGCATTTTGTGGGCCACAAAAGTTTTGGATCCATCTGATCTTTATATTTTCCCTTCATCAAGACCATATTGACATTATCAAGAGCTTGGATTGCAAATAAACATCACCAAAACCTAACGATGGGCTCTTTGAAAATTTTATTGGTGGGTCACTCAATTACACTGTTTCTTGTGGTATGGTACACTTGAGATTTAGATCTGCATAACTTTTGTAAACTCACTCTAAAATGGGCGGTAGAAACGGATGGACAGAGTGGATATAAAAAATATCATCCATGTCGGCCATACGGCAGGGGTAACGCCCACTAAGCTGTCCCCGGGGTAACACCTCTTCGCGCCTCTCAATGCGACGTGCGCGGTTGGATGCACAAGAGAATCTTAGTAGAATCATGCAAAGAGAATCTCTAGTAGAATCACGCAACGAATTAAAAAAATATATAAAAAGAAAAATGACAGCCATTCCGAAAACTCTGCCAGCGGATTGCCTGTGACCCTAGGCACGGAGATATCTCCGTGCCTTAAGGTGCGTGGGGCTCATAGAGATTTCCGTGAAAAATCCGCTTGGTACATCTGTTTTGAAAGACTACAATAGGACAGGATTTTAAAAATCAGATAGATCCAGAACTCACATGGGCCATACTACAAGAAACAGTGGGGATTGAACGTTTGGTGGTGATAGCAGTTTTGTATCAGGATGATATTTGTTCTTACAGTTTATCTGGGTGATAGTAATTCTATAAACGGTTTTGGATGGCATATAAACATCATTTTCGGCTACTGGAAAGTTTCAACAGTAGACGTTGTTGTTCTCACTGTTTTGTTGGTATGATCCACATGAGTTTGGGATTTGACTGATTTTTAGCCTCTTGTGCTAATGTGGTCTTTGAAAATAGATGGACAGAGTGGATTTGTCACATTCATCTCTATGGACCCCACACAGCCCTGGGCACAGAGATATCTTGTGCGTGGGGTCACAGGCAATCACTCTAGATTCCTTCCTGGGCAGCGGATTAGGTGTTACCCGCCGGGTAACACCTTAGTGGATTTATAGTATATCCATGCCGCCCAACCGTTTTTCAGGCCAGTTTAGGAGGTCCTGCCAAAGATTAAGCACATCCAAATCTCAGGTGGACCACACAAAAGGAAAACGTGGTGATTGAACGCTCATCATTAAAAACTTCCAGGGCCACCAGTAACGTCCACGGTAATGTTGCCTTTCCATCCAACCCATCAAAAAGACCTGGATAAAGGAAAAATATAAAGATGAGCTCGATCCAAAACATTGTGGCCCCAAAATGCTTTTAATGGTCATCATGGAAAAACACAAAAAAGTCATGGGGGCGCAAATTAGCTGTTACTCCGGTAACAGCTTAGTGGGTGTTAGCCTAACCGTGTGGGGCCTACCTTGATGTGTTTGTTGCATATCAAAGCCATCCATCTGTTTTTCCATCTCATTGAAGACGCGATCCCAACGCATAAGAAGATCCAAATCTAAGGTGGACCATACCAATAGAAACAATAATAAATAAACAATAAAGCATTTTGTGGGCCACAAAAGTTTTGGATCAATATGATATTTCTGATTTCCCTTCAACCAGATCTTCTTGACATTATCAACAGGTTGGATTGCAAATAAACATTAAGAAAACGTTACGATAGTCCCTTTGGAATTTTTAATGGTGAGGCACTCAATCACCATTGTTTCCTGTGGTGTGGTCCACTTGAGATTTGGATATGGATAAATTTTGGTACCCCATCCTAAAATGGTCTGCCGAAACGGATAGACGGAGTGGATATAAATAAAATAATCAAGGTGGGCCCACGGTAGGGGTAACACCTACCATGGTAACACCTCATTCGCTCCCCCACTACGGTGTTGCCCAGGCAACACCTAATCCTTGTCCAGGGTTATTTGACCTAATCAACAGGTTGGATGTTAAATAAACATTACAGTGATCACCAGCCAAACCCGTCCCTAGAAAACACTTAATTCAGACTGGGCCCACCTTGGGTGGTGGGACGTAGAAGCGCTAATGATACGCTCACATTTATAACTTCAGGTTTAGAATCTTTGTGGCTTAGCATCCTTCTATAGCTGAGAAAGAAAAAGAGAATGGACGCTCGGCTTCACGAAGCAGCTCTAATGGGGGATGTTGATTCCCTTACTAGATTGCTCGAAGAAGATTCCCTTATTCTCAATAGGGCATCTAACGTTTTCGACGCCCCTTTGCATGTGGCAGCTCTCTTTGGGCACGTCGAGTTTGCACAGGCGATCTTAAGTAGAAATCCGGAACTTGCTAGTGTATTGGATTCTGAACGATCCTCGCCTTTGCACTTGGCATCAGCAAAAGGGCATGTAGAGATGGTAAAAGAGCTGTTGAAGATCGACCCAAATATGTGCCTTGTTCGTGACCAAGATGGAAGGACTCCTCTCCATGCAGCAGCACTCAAAGGCCGGGTAGAGGTGGTGAAGTTGCTAGTTCGTGCAAAGGGAATAGCGACTCGGGTTTTGACGGGCCATAAGGAGCCAATTTTGCACCTGTGTGTAAATCATAACCGGTTTGAGTCCGCGAAGTCGCTATTAGAGTGTGTAGAGAATGGTCAAGATGATGAGTTTGTGAAAATGAAGGATGATGATGACAACACCATCCTCCATCTTGCAGTTGCTAAGAAGAATATCCTGGTATGGATCCTCTTCCCTTCTTCGCCTCTTCTTCTTCCTCCTCTTCAGCATCAACAACACCATTTAATTGCATATAGAAGTACTAAAGAACTGAAAGAATCCATCTTAGGTTATCCAGACCTCCGATCGATCTCTATGTATTGAATCACGTAGTTTTAAATGCAAGAACTTGTCTACCTTGATTATGTTTTTGCATCCATTGTTGCATATTTTAAAAGTTTAAACTGTTGGGATAAGTCTTCAAACGATGCATGAATTGGGTGCTCCGACCGGTCGGACAGCGTAACCCAAGTGCAGTTGAAGAGCCCCCCCCCAAAATATATAATGCTCCACTTTTCGTCTCTACAGGAGACTTAATTCGATTTACATGAAAATAAATCTATTTTGTGAAAATAGACAAAATTCATCTTCAAGCTGATACGGCTTCGTCATCTATCATTGACCGCATGAAACTTCGTACTCTTCAATCTGTAAGTCGGTTCGTCTAATGGATCGTCACCTGCAACAATCTGGTGGTATTTTATACCACCGTCCCAGGAGGGAATGGGTTGCTTGCAATCAATTCAGTGATGGTTATCCCCTAAGATTAGCACAATAATATCCAAACATAATCGTACCCAACCAAAACATACATAAGAAAATCTTATTAATGTAATGCATAATATGCATGCTCTAGCTAAGGCACCCTGACCAAATGAGACAGGACCAATTCCACTCTTCTCATTAGCCACTAGTCACTAGAAGTTCCTGATAGGATGAACCTTAGTCACTCTTTCCACTCACCAAAACCCAACTAGTGAAACGGCCTTATGCATACTTTCTCTAACGCCCGAGGGGCTGACCTACTAAGTCGGGTCTAGTGAATGCATGATTAGTTTCACCTTTAATTAAGTAAGTTTCACATCCAGCCAATTAAACAATGTTCACGGCTAATGACCACTCCTTATCCCAATTAGTTCAAGGAAGCACAAGGTCACTATGGGGGGCTTGTCACCCAGTATAGGCCGACAACTCAGGCTTAGTATCCTATACCACCAACCCTGGCTCATGAAACTTCTCGTATTCGCCAATCACATCCTCAATGGGTCCATCACAGGTAATATATCAAACAAGGATCCCTTAGCATGTATCCAACAATGCACACGATAGTGACAAATTCAACATCATGGCATAAAGAACCAATAATGCATACATGGTAATGCCAACACTTAATTCTCAATGTCAAGACATATTCATTCAATAATCTTATGGTAATGCCGACTCTCACTATAAAACAATAAGGCATATTCATCCAAAAATACCCACATAGTACTGCCAACCTAACAAGGCCTCGTATGAGCTTCATCTCTTTACATCAAGCAGTTACATTAGTATGGGGTTAAGGGGCGTTCATTGATGTAACATTCATATACATAATCTCATAGCAAACAACACATTAATCATCATGGGCATGTATCAATGTAAATAAAGCATAGTCTCCACATAAGCCTGTACATCATCATAGTTCCTTTTCCAACCACTTAAAGCATAATTCATCATAAAAATTCAGCGTACACAACAAGTAGTATCATATAAACTACATGACTGCATATAGAGATTCCAATAAGCATGTTCTCAAGCAATCACAAAATCAAAACCTAAACTCTAAACATGGAATCGACAAATAAAAAGATATTATTGTAACTAGGCTTAAAGGATATCCTCACCTCTTGGAGATGTATGGTTGAGATGTTATTAAAGCCGTGTAATCTCCCTTAAATCTGAAACCTATGATGTGTAATGGAATTCATAAGGTTAGGATGTAGAGGGACATAATTTTCATAATTTAATCACTTAGGGTTAGATCTCAACTAAGGTTAGGGTTTAAAGTAAATTTAAGAAACTAAACCAAGGTTGGATGTGTCTTACCTCCCACAACAGCGACGAACTCACAAAACTTAGCTCAATCGACTCAACTTGACTCGGTTAAATCCTTCTCCCTCTCCTTTCGTTTCTTCTTCCTCTTCTCTTCTTCTTTTCTCTTTCTTTCTTCTTCCTTCTTCTTTTTCTTTCTTTAGTTTTCTTTCTTTTTCCCTGGAACGGGATCTAACACCAGCAGCAACAATAGGTGGACGGGCCTCTCCCCTCGACACGATATCTCTCTCTCTCTCTCTCTCTCTCTCTCTCTCTCTCTCTCTTTCTATCTTTCTCTCTCCCTCACGTTATCTCTCTCTCTCTCTCTCTCTCTCTCTCTCTCTCTCTCTCTGAGGGTTTATGTAAGGGGCATGGATGAACGTTTAGGGAAGCGGATTGCGTAGTGAGTAACTCCGCACGCTAAGCATGTGTAGTAAACTCAATGGGGCCCACCGTGATTTACTTATTTTATCCACTCTGTCTATCCATCTTAACAGATAATCTTAGGTACGGTTATAAAAAAATGGAGCATATCAAAATCTAAAGTGGACCACACCACAGGAAAAGTGTGAACTGCATGTCTAACATTGAAAAATTCTCGGGGGATACAGAAGTTTTGGATCAAGCTGATATTTGTGTTTTCCCTTCATCCATGTCCATGTGATCTTATGAACAAGTTGGATGACAAATAAACATCACTGTGGGGCCTAGGAAGGTTTCAACGGTGGAAATCATTATTCCCACTGTCATGTGGCATGGTCCATTTGAGATTTGGACATGCTTAAAGTTTGGGCTCAACCCCTAAAATGAGCTGGAAAAACATATGGACGGAATAGATAAAGCGCATACATTTTAGGTAGGCCCAACAGAGTTTACTCCGCACGAAAAGAGCATGTAGAGCACTCAATCCGATTTCAACGTTTAGGGCTTAATATAGAGGGCCAAAGTTAGTGGATAAGCAGTGGGTGCGGGAGTCCCGATTTGATGTGGAGAGATGAGCAATCGTTATCCTTGGGATTAATTGTACATGGGAACCATTGGAAGGGTATGTGGGGTTCGCATGATGACTTGAGAGAAGTATGGACCGTCCATGCAATATGTAGGTCCAGATCTTGATGACAGTTGGTTTTAACGGTGATTTGGCGTGGGCCATCGGGTCGAAGTTTGGTGGAAAGACTTGAAAGGATGGTGTATATGATAAGGGGGAGGAGTATGAATGGCTTGGATTGATAGAACGGGAACCATATAGCTGATGGTGTGTATCGTCTGGGTTGCAGCAGATGGCGTTGTCGCTGGAGCAGTGGAGAAGAAGACGGATTTCGTCTTAGGCTCAAGCAGGTGCGATCAACACGCGGGGTTGATTGGGCGTGATTTGTGCACCCGGTGCACACGGGCCCTACAGTGATGTGTAAGAAATCTACTCTGACCATTAGATAGCCAATTTAATTTTAGGCATTGGGACCAAACTTGGGATAGATTTAAGATTAAGTGGGCCATCTAGGGTCCGATTTTTTATTAGGGCATTTGTAGGATGATCGGAGGGCTGAAATTCGACGTGTATAGCTAAAATGTGCCTAAAAGATTATATATGAAGTTTTGCATGAAAATAATTGTAGAAAATTATAATACTAAAGAATGACCGTTTTACTTAAGTTTAGATAATGTCATTTTCGTAATTATTTAAAAATTATGAGATTTTTGAAATCCGGTCTTTCTACGACGTTCCTGGGGTTATTCAAAGCAACTTTAATAAAGGGTACCCTATTGGATCTCCTAAAGATGGTTTGTTGTTTTCAAAACAAAGTGAACGCTCGATATTTTAGTTAAAATAAAATCATTTAAAATTTTAGAAATTTTTTAAATAAATATTGAAAATCCGAGGCGTTACAATCCACCCCCCTTAAAAACAAACTTCATCCCTGAAGTTTTCTAGGTGTCCATTGTGGGCAATCTCCCTCTATGTCTCTGTGTCTCAAGCTGTGCTGCTCCTACTTCGGATTAGTTGCAGTCACGCTCCACCCCCCTTAAAAACAAGGTCCTGACCTAGAGGTTGATTCTCTAAATCCCTTGTCTGGTATGCTTCCACTATGCACTCTGATTCCTAGATGATTTTCTATAAATCGATGGGTCATATCGATCGTCTAATGCCTTAATATCTCTCAGGTGAGAAGGTGCTCCTATAGTGAAGGATCTAGAAGGGTGATTAGAGTTAGATAATTACCAAGGATGTCTAATTGCTAATGAAAAGACTAATAGAAAATTAGAGGGTAGATCTGAGTTTGATTAGGTGGGCATGAGCGAATAGTCAAATGACAGGGTAAATAAACGACGGCGTGGCTAAGCGAATGAGTTATCCTCGATGGTCGTTGCATGGTTAAAGGTGTGACACAAGACGAGATGATGAGGTATAGATGTCTTAGTTTCTATGACTTATGGGTGCTTATACGTCTACTTCTCTCTAGGCGTCACAAAAGAAAAACACACGTACACACATATTAAGAGAATACGCAAATATCTTCGAGCTAAGCCATAGATGCGGTTAATATAGTGTCGGCACCACGGGCGAACGGTTCAAGTAGATTTGAGTCCGATATTTAGATCTTCTACTTATATTGAGCATTGAGTTCATTAGTATTCATTCGAAATTCTGAGTGTCAACCCTCGGGATTTGAACTTGGATCCAATCGTTTACACAAGGTATCAGGTACGGTTCAGTCTTTCCATGTGACCGATTAGTCTAATCGTCGTGGGGACCTACATGTATTCTTCCATAAAGCAAACATCAACAAAGTTCACTCATAATAAAATCCATTAATATAAAACACTACAACCTTACAAGGTTCTATTACTTCCGTCGCCAATCCTATTAGCGATCTGAGGTTAGCAGGTGGCAATCTATATTTATGTTATCCTATCTAAGGTAACTGAGTTGAGCCAAATATTCATAGGGACGTATAATAGCATGTCAAGGAACACTTCTAAGGGTATAGGCTTGCGTAAACTAATCCTAATTAAGGGGTCCTCAGGGTTTCAAGGATAATGTAACTAGGGTGGTGCCGAATCTGGAGTGCAAGACCTACAAGCGCTACCAGAATACTTTGTCTCAAACTAGCCATCTGTTTCTCCTAAAATTTGGTAGGTAAATTGTAGGTTAGGTTTAAAATAACTCTGATTTTTTTCAGGTAAAAATTCCTATGATAACATATGTTTTGGCTCTAATCAAGTCCAAAAAATACAACAGGTCAGCAGGATTTTCTTTACTGTCTGAATTTTCTTGATTTATCCATTTATCGAATGGGTTTAAAATTTTATGGGGGTGTTGGAGAATGAGTTAGAAGTCTCTAAAAAAATTAACAAAATTTTTATAAGTCTAAAAGTAATATTTCTAATGGTTGTACTACTGCTGGTTCGGAAAATCATGCCTAGCCGTGAAAATTCAAAATAAATTAGCTAGCTATATAATTCGAGGGAGATAAACCACACAACTCAGCGTAACGCTGATATAAATATTGAGAATAGATGAGAGCCCCAATATACAAAAAAGTAGAAATACGCTTCTCAAAAACTCTAAAAATTTCATATTTCTACATTTATCGGCTACCTAACAATCTCGAGGAGGGCCTAAGAGTGGGTTTCTACATTCATTACATTATATACAATAATTCATGGACGTTCCTAGGTTAATTTATTACTAGTTTTAAGGACCTAAGTCCTAGGGTGAATTCATTATGCAATGGGTTGGGTTTCACGCCCAGAGGTGCCGTTTATCCTATGATACTAACTTGTAACACCCTGAAATTTCAGCTCTCATGGACAACACGATGGGCTAAGTTTTCGGGTGTTAATTAGAATGTGTTAGTCCACACGTTCATATTTATTTTTCACATTCATGGCATTCATAGCATAATGACGGAATTCAAGGTTCTTATTCCAAGTTTTCTACTCTACGTTATCAAACATAATGTCATTAAATCATACCAAAATATATAATGCTCTACTTTCCGTCTCCATGGAAGACTTAATTTGATTTACATGAAAATAAATTTATTCTGTGAAAATAAAAAAATTCATCTTCAAGCTGATACGGCTCGTCGTCCATCATTGATCGCCATGAAACTTCGTACTCTTCAACCTATAAGTCAATTTGATGGAAGGGAGTGAGTTGTTTACAATCAACTCAGTGAGAGGTATCCCTTAAGATTAGTACAATAATATCCAAACATAATCATACCCAACCAAAACATGCATAAGAAAATCTTATTTCATGCAATGCATGATATGCATGATCTAGCTAAGGCACCCTGACCAAATGAGACGGGACCAATTCCACTCTTCTCATTAGCCACTAGTCACCAGAGGTTCCTACTAGGATGGACCTTAGTCACTCATCCCACTCACCAAAACCCAACTAACGAAATGACCTTATGCACAGTTTCATTAGATAGCGAGAGAAACGGCCTTATGCACACTTTCTTTAACGCCCGAGGGGCTGACCCACTAAGTCGGGTCCAGTGAATGCATGATTAGTTTCACAGTTAATAAAGTAAGTTTAACATCCAGCTAATTAAATAATGTTCACGGCTAATGACCACTCCTTACCCCCAATTAGTTCAAGGAAGCTCAAGGTCACTATGGGGGGCTCGTCACCCAGCATAGGCCGATAGCTCAGGCTTAGTATCCCATACCACCAACCCTGGCTCATGAAACTTTTCGTATTCGCCAATCACATTCCTCAAAGGGTTCATCACAAGTAACATATCAAACAAGGATCCTTAGGCATGTATCCAACAATGCACACAGTAGTGCTCAACTCAACATCATAGCATAAATAACCAACAATGCATATATGGTAATGCCAACACTTAATTCTCAATATCAATATATATTCATTTAATAATCACATGGTAATGCCGACTCTCACTACAAAACAAATAGGCATATTCATCTAAAAATACCCACATGATAATGCTAACCTAACAAGACCTCATACGGGCTTCATCTCTTTACATCAATATGGGGTTAAGGGGCATTCATTAATGTAACATCCATATACATAATCCCATATCAAACAACACATTAATCATCATGAGTATGTATCAATGTAAATCAAGCATAATCTCCACATAAGCATGTACATCATCATAGTTCTTTTTCCAACCACTTAAGCATAATTCATCATCAAAATTGAGCGTACATAATAAGGAGTATCATACAAACTACATGACTACATAGAGAGATTCCAACAAGTATGCTCTCAAGCAATAACAAAATCAAAATCTAAACTCTAAACATGGAACCGACAAACAAAAAGATATTATTATAACTAGGCTTAAAGGAAATCCTCACCTCCTATAGATGTATGGTTAAGATGTTATTAAAGCCATGTTATCTCCCTTAAATCTGAAACCTATGATGTGTAATGGAATTCACAAGGTTTTGATGTAAGGGACATGATTTTCATAATTTAATCACCTAGGGTTAGATCTCAACTGAGGTTAGGGTTTAAACTAAATTTAGAAAACTAAACCAAGGTTAGATTGATCTTACCTCCGACAACAGTGACGAACTCACAAATCTAAGCTCAGTCGACTCAGCTTGATTCGATTGAATCCTTCTCCCCCTCCTTTCCTTTCTTATTCTTCTTCTCTTTCTTCTTCCCTCTTCTTTTTCTTTCTTTATTTTTCTTTCTTTTTCCTTGGAACAGGATCTAACACCAGCACCAACAGGTGGACGGGCCTCTCCCCTCCTCCCAATCTCTCTCTCTCTCTCTCTCTCTCTCTCTCTCTCTCTATTTTTCTCTCTCCCTCACGTAATTATCTCTCTCTCTGTCTCTATCTCTCTATCTCTCTCTTTCTTTGAGGGTTTATGTAAGGGGCATGGATCGACGTTTGGGGCCTAATATAGAGGGCCAAAGTTAGTGGATAAGAAGTTGGTGCGGGAGTCTCGGTTTGATGTGGAGAGATGAGCGGTCGTTATGCTTGGGATTAATTGCACATGGGAACTGCTACAATCCGAAGATTGCACACCCAAGTGCAGGTAGCGAAGTAGTAAAATACTCGGTAAGACCGAGGTCGATCCACAGGGATTGGGGTTAAGAACACTTAGAGGAATTAGTTTAGGTGAGTGAGATGAAATTTGGTTTATCCACGTGAGTGGAGCAAGTTGTGTGTGGTGAAGGACAAAGATAGAAAAGGGGCTAAGGCATCAGGGATCAACCTTTGATTCATTCACAAGATTTGATTTATTGGTCCAACTATAACTCAACTGGAATTGAATAAAGATTCATTCCAATCGGAAGATAAAACAGTTAAAACATTTGCATATTTCATAAAAGATGGTGATCTGAACAGATTGATTTGACCATGAAGCACTCGTTAGTTGATCGCAGGGAATTCCAAGCATCCACTGTGCCCGGAGTCGACAATGGATCAAGGAATTGTACAGATCAACAACTTTGCCAACAAGTCAACCGATAAGATCACAATTCATACGATCAAATGCATACTTACAAGATAGGAGGCTTTGATTGACCGATCCAACCGTTAAGATCTCGTCTATCGATCGCAGGGAATCCAAAGCATCCAATGTGCCCGGAGTCTACAATGGATCAAGGGATTTTACAGATCGATGACTTTACCTGCACTAGCTCGATGACCGTAGGGAATCCAAAGCATCCAACGTGCCCGGAGTCGACGATGGATCAAGAGACTTTATCGATCATGAACTAGCTAATTGGTGTGCAAGGGATCCCAAGCATCCAACGTGCCCGGAGTCGACGATGGATCAAGGGGCTTGCACAACAATAGCGTCTGCCGAGGTGGATAATCGAACCAATCAACCAAAGAAAACTCCAACATTTACACACCATTGTTGAACCAAAAGAGCCAAAGCTTGCAAATTTCTTCAAAGGCTTCACCCCTAGCCTTAGCTAGAGGTTTAGCCAACCATGCTACAATGGAAGACTAAAACTCACTAAGAAAGAAAATTCTACACTACTCTACACTACAAATGAAAGAAAAAAAAGAAAACTAAAGAAGAGAAGAGAGGAGTTGTAGAGAATGGGATGATTTTGGATTTTGAGGGATTGAGGGATGATGAGAATGAGAGGGAGAGGCCTCCTTTTATAGCCTTATGAGGAGCTTCCAAGCCTCCTCCCAATCCTAGGTGGCACACCAAAAGTTTCTTTAGGTTTGGGAATGGAGTTAGGTTTGGAGTGCCCAAAGCAAACTTTACTTTTAGGTTTGGGCTTGGAGTCAGGTTTGGATGGACATGTGGTAAGAAAAGTACTCCAAGCCTAGGTGTCACTCCAAGCCTAAAGCAACTTTTCTTTTAGGTTTGGGCTTGGAGTGAGGCTTGGATGATGAGGTGGCATTCCATGCCTTACACATGTGTGGGGAGAGAGAGAGAGAGAGAGAGAGAGAGAGAGAGAGAGAGAGAGAGAGAGAGAGCTCCTCTCTTGTTGCACGTCAGCTGGAGATGGGGCCCACTTTTGCTGGAGACATGTTCACAAGATGGAGTGGTCCACCTGATGCACATGTGAGAAGTGAGCTCTAGAGCTTCGTGTGCTGAAGATGAAGGTGGGCCTGCATGATCATGGATGCTGTACGTTGTTTGCTGGCCGTTGATGGAGCTGGAAATGGTGGGGTCCACTAGAACATGGGATGGACGGCTTGATGTGCAGCAGCTGCTGGAGGTTGTTGGACGGTCCAGTTGATGGACGGCTGCTGATGAGTGGCACGTGCTGCAGGCTGCTGGCGGGTGTGTTGCATGTCTGATGATGAAGGCACAATCAGCCGCTGGACCATTGGATTGGAGTTAATGAAGTAGCTTGGACGCTAGATCAGTTGTCCATTGCTGATTGCTGGTCTCTCCATTGCTGTTGGACGTTGATGGTGGGGATTGGAGCTGGGATTTGATGCTGGGTCCAGCTGATGGATGGTTCCACACGTGTTGGACGATGTGGTGGGATTTGTTGAATGGACGGCTGGATTGAAGATGGTGGATGGTTGCTGACGTAGGTGGATCCCTTGCTGTTTGCAGATGGACGGTTGGAGTTGCAGTTCTACTGCTGCACGTGCAGTCGATGGATGATGATGTGGGTCCCACCTGGCGCTGGAGATGTATGGACGTCTAGGCTGATCTGGTGCTTGCTAGATTGAATGGGGCCTCTGCACGTGTGGTGACTGGAGGAATAGACGGTTGATGATGATAGATGAAGCTGATCTCCAGCTGGACGGTGGAAATGTTAATGTCCCTTGAATGCTGCTTTGAGCTGGCACGTGTGGAGGTTTGAGCTGTGGACGTGCAAGGAGCTGGTGTGGGCATGAACGGTGAAGCTTGGATGGTTGGAGAATCATCTTGACAGATGATCTGATGCTGGGGTCCACGTTGATGAATGGATGGACGGCTGATCTTGAAATGCTGGCAGTTGATCAAATGATGGATGGTGGAATTCATCCAGCCCTTCATTGCTGACGTGATGCAGGCTTGATGAGTCCACATGTGCTGGTTGCTGGAGTGCAATGTGCAGATGGACGGCTGATGGAGATGCAGATGTGTTGGACACTCAGCCCTCCATCATCTACAGGTCCAAGTGTTGGATGGTGATGATGGAGAGTCAGCGATGAAGATCAGCCGTCCATTGCTGATGATGAATGGACGGTCAGGATGTGCGGGGATGCAGGGTGGATGGTTGAGATTTCAGCCTGCCTTGGACGCTGATGTTGTTGCTAGATGATCGTGCATGTGATGGCCCACCTTACTGAATTGGATGGTGATGATGTGATCCACCATATCTGGACTTGAAATGGACAGTTGAGATAAAAGATGTCCAGCTATGGCATGGATGGACTGCTCTTGCACACGTGTGCTGATCGCACTTGATGGACGGTGAGAGATGGTCCATTTGCTGGTCATGATGCAACTGGCCGAGTTCCATGATAGGAACTGGACATGTGGCTGGTCTCACATGCATACCTCCATACTTGCATGAATGTGCAATCCTGACCATCACCTAGATCTCCAAATTACATTATCCTGACGTGGTCTTCTTTAAACTTCAGATCTACTATAGAGTATGGTCTATTCTCTGATCTCCGTAGTTTGATTTCCTTCGTGCTTGATCTTGATTGCTTTTGAACCTTTAAACGCCCTGATTGGCTTAGATCTTGCCTAACCTCTCCTAAACACCTGAAGACAGAAAAATTCACCTAATGAGGGATAATTAACCAGAAAAACAATGATAATGTCCTTAACAACCAGGGTTAATTATACAATATTAGGTAGTTATCAGGAACCATTAGAAGGGTATGTGAAGTCCACACATGACTTGAGAGAAGTATGGACCGTCCAAGCAAGATGTAGGTCCAGATCTTGATGACACTTGGTTTGGACGGTGATTTGGAGTGGGCCATCGAGTCGAAGTTTGGTGGAAAGATTTGAAAGGATGGTAGATATGATGAGAGGGGAGTAGTATGAATGGCTTGGATTGATGGAATAGGGGCCATATAGATGACGGTGTGGATCGTCCGGGAATCCGTCTTGGGCTCGAGCGGGTGCGGTCAACACGCGGGTTTGACTGGGCGTGATTTGTGCACTCGGTGCACACGGGCTCTACACTGATGTATGTGAGAAATCTACTTCGACAATTAGATAAGAAATTTAATTTTAGGCGTTTTGACTAAACTTGGGATAGATCTAAGATCAAGTGGGCCATGTAGGGTCCGATTTATTATTAGGGTATTTGTAGGATCATCGGAGGGCTAAAATTTGATGTGTATGGCTCAAATGTGCCCAAAAAATTATATATAAAGTTTTGCATGAAAATGATAGTAAAAAATTATAATACTAAAGAATTGCCGTTTAACTTAAGTTTAACTAATGACATTTTCGTAATTATTTAAAAACTGTGAGATTTTCAAAATCCGATCTTTTTACGACGTTCTTGGGGTTATTCTAAGCAACTTTAATAAAGGGTACCCTATTGGATCTCCTAAGGATGGTCCGTTGTTTTCAAAATAAAGTGAACGCTTGATATTTTAGTTAAAATAAAATCAGTTAAAATTTAAAAAAAAAATTTAAATAAATCCTGAAAATCCGGGGTATTACAAAAGTGTCATCGAAACTGGTATTTGAGGGATCGAACACCAATAAAAAATTACTGTCCGGGCTAGTTTGTTTACAACAGCTTGCACCTCTTTAATTAGCTTAATTTATCATATTTTTTTATATGATCTGAGGCTAATAATGATGACTAAGGGTTTTCCCATTTGGTCCAAGTCAACTAGAGGTTCATGGGTGTTTTGGTTCTAATAGTTAGGGTTAATAAGGCATCTCTTTTATCTATTCTTCTTCCTTGATGCTTCTTGTCAACTTGAATCTTCGGTCTTCAACTTGTTAAGGCTCAACCAACATTACAACAAATTGACGCACGTGATTGAAGAATAAGGTGCACTAGTGTGCTATAGAAATTGCACTAACAATTTAGAGGTCTCATCATTAACTAGAGTAAACCTGACGTGGAGTCTGCTTATAATTGCCAATTTTGAGATGAAGAGCAGAGAGGGAGAGAGAGAGAGAGAGAGATGAGGGGAGAAGGTAAGAGAGAGTTGTCAGAACATTGGAAATCTATTAGTGGAACAACTAAATAATAGAAATATAATTATATTCTATCAATTTAAGAAATATATGGAAATTATAATTTATATGAGTATTTCAAACTCCTTTCATTAGCATAACATATGCTAATTAAACATTAGTTGATAATATATAAGCAGATCCATAATATCAAATGATCATTGATTTAATTCCTTAGACACTCCAAGTAAAGTACACCATGTTTTTAAATTAACATACAATATAGCTCCTCTACAATATCAAGAAGCTTCACAATGCCTACCTGCACACAAATATGCAAGGCAATTCATGCACACACCACCATACATACCAGCAAGGCACGTAGGTTTAGATCCAAGCCATCCTTCAGGGTTCCCATATTGTAGATGCCATGTCCAAAGAATTACAATTGATGGAGCATAAGCTTCTAGGACCAAAATTTAGTTGGAATTTTCTATGCCATTCAACTATTAAAATCGTAGCCCCCCATATGTGGAGTAGCTTGATTTTCTGGATAAGAAAATAAAAAAAGGTAGGATAATGATCGATCCTAGAGGATGACAACCCCAAGTGCAAGGTGCGATGTAGTAATAAACTTGGTGAAATCGAGGTTCGAGTCTTTGCCTCGCTGGTAGACTCTGCAGAGTTTCAACAAGGGGTCTCACTCTCGAAACCCATTAGTAGTGAAAATCCACGCTACTGACAGAAACCAGTGGGTGCGTTGCATGACTGACTGGGTAGGCGTGTTGCGCGACTGATTGGATGGGTGCGTTGCATGACTGGCAAAAAAAAAAAACTCAGTGAAACCGAGGTCAAACCACGGGAATGATTATAGGTTCAAACATTCAAAGGCAAACTAGGTTCTAAAATTAAACTAACTGAATTAGAATTAAGCAAAGGATATATCGATTCAATTGTAAAAGAAAAAATCAATAAAAATAAAAACACTAAGGTTTTCAAGGATCAACGATCTAGTTATTCATAACATATACTTCACTTGATTTAACAAGATAACTCAACTGGAATCGAAATCCAATCCTATCCAGTCGGATGATAGAGTGATAAAATCAGAATTAAACAAACTAAAATAGATATGAACTTCAAATTATTTGGTTTCCAAGTGAAGCACCAAGTTACTGATCGTAGGGAATCCAAAGAAATTAACGTATCTTTAGATCACGATGAGTTTAGCGATTTTACAAATCAATCCTTTACAAAATAAACAAGAGCACAATCTTAGCCTTCTTGAACATTCAATGTGCCCGGACTCGACAATAGATCAAAGTAAACTAAAATTATATCTTTATTCAAATTAATCAATGAATTAATCATCATTTAAACAATAATTTGAGTTAAGAGAAATAGAACATCATAAATAAACTAGAAGCTTCACATCTTAGCCCTAACTAGGAGATTAGCCTAACATGGTTAACTCAAAATAGAAAAATAAAGAAAACTATAACTAAAAAGAAATAAAAACTAGAAGAAGAAGTCAAAGCATCTCCACCCTTGAACTTCTCTCTCTCTTCACATCCTGGGATGCCCTAGATGCTTAGAAAATACTTCTTTAAATCGAAAACTCGAGCACCACCTTTGAACCAACTTCAAAATCATTCACTTTCGTTATACTTCGGTCACACCGAAGCCAGCCGAAGATTCTTTCGATTGGAATCAAATTTCTCCAAAAAATCTTTGAACTCATTGTATCTATTTAGTCAGACCAAATAGTCCTTCGGTCGCATCGAATGTAGTTCCCATCAGATCGAATATTGATTCGCTCGAGTCGAATTAGCTCTAAATTCTACTTGTTATTGCTTGATTGTTTCTGTCATGTTCGGTCGGATCGAACCTCCCTTCGGTGGGACCGAACTGTCTGTTTAATCTGTTATTAGAATGCTTGATTTTTCAGCCTTTTTTCTATTTTTGGTATATGGTTTTCTTAGATCATTGGCACTTGAAATATTCAGTAAAGTTCTCCAATACTTCAATTCATTACCTTATATCTTATTAAGCTTTAAACTATCTTTTTGGGCGCATATTTAGTTTTAGACTCTAAATCTCTCACTACACATGAAACACACATAATTAGGACCAACTAACTTAATATATACGATAAAAACAATGCAAATTAGGAGACAGAGATGAAATATTTAGGCATTATCAGATAAACCTGGTGATTGGACTTAGATTGTACATGTGTAAACGTGCATATGCTTGTGCTGCTTTAGATTATCAACAACTTCCTTTTGCTATTTCCGTGGGGCCTGGGTCTAAACAACGGCAACCCATGTTCATTAATGGGCCTCACATCAGACCATAAGCTGAAGACCTTACCAAGTTGGATGGTTCCAACCCATCAACCAGCTGCCCGCAATAAACTGTGAAAAATATGCCAACCCTCCACAGTTGGAGAAAAATGGGATGGCTAGAATCCAGACTTTCAGCATGAGCCATCCATGGTGTGAGCCATCAAACCAATGGACTGGATCCTGTTTATCTAACAACTGTGAAAATGCTGCCATCTTTGCCCTTGGCCTATTTCTTTTGCTTTTTCTTTTTCTTTTTTCTTGTTATGAGAAATGCTCCAGTGCTCTCAACGCTCTGTAAGTTATAGTGCTCCCCATCGCACTCTTACTTAAATAGTCCCTTTGACCGATCTGAGCGGTCTATCAAGTCCAGAGCATATTTTATAGGCTACTATACAAAAAACACACTGATTCCATGATCCAATTTATCCCTGATCTGTCCTTATTTTTATAGCTACCTTTTTCTGAGCCATGGTTGGAACGTTTAAGATTTCCTAAAATAATGACTGTTCATAAGCAATCTTTGATGAGATCCAAAAGAAAGATTATGAAAATGTTTTGGACTTAATTTTTTTTTAAAAATAATATGGACTCAAAAGATAGATTCAAACTAAAAGCCAATGATTATATACGAATTAGGATTGTCGTATTACTGCGATATTTACATGGAGCCCAATAATTCTGTGTTGAACTTACTTTACAGTCTAAATCAAACGTTGCATTGTCGAAGTGTCCCAATGCAATCCCTCTCTCTCTCTCTCTCTCTCTCTCTCTCTCTCTCTCTCTCTCTCTCTTTCTCTCTCTCTCTCTCACACACACACACACACACAAGAAATAACGACCAGAATTGTGCAGCTCACGACGTATTTGCTCCAAAAGACCAAGATGAGGGCGGAGGTGAATGCCTTGAATGTAGATGGTTTCACAGCCTTCGATGTTTTAATGCAAAACCGTAGCAAATTGAAGGATATGAAACTTGAAGGGATCCTCATAGGTGCTGGAGCTAGAAGAGCTGAAGACATGCACCGCAGGAGAGATGATAGAAAATTTCAACTATTCTCTCCTTGGAAGAAAAGGTGGAAGAAGCACATGGATTGGTTGAACGAGACACGGAGCGTACTAATGGTGGTGGCGATATTGATCTCTACTATCACATTTCAAGCTGTAATCAACCCTCCCGGTGGGGTTTGGCAGGATGATAAAATGGATGCGCCTGCACTGTTGGATCCTAGAAACCAAGCTATAAGGGATGCGCCTAGAAACCACACTGCAGGGGAGTCAATCATGGCCGATAAATATCCAGACGTTTACACATTTTTCACACTTTTTAATACAATAGCATTTGTTGCATCTTTGATCATAATCATATTGATGGTAAGTCGATTCCCTTTCAAGCAATGGATTTTTGTGCGCACCTTGATTGCCATCACATGGTTAAGCGTGTCTTCACTGCTCGTTACTTATGGGCTAGCCTATTATACTGTCTCCACTGGAGCAATCTGGCCGACTGGGCACGTGATTCGCCTTTCATTACTGGCATGGGTTGGATTGAATTGCCTAGCCTTTGCACTAAATTTCCTCGACTCCATTACAAACTTCATATATGCATGTATGTTTACAAACAAGCCACCTTCAATGGATGCGATGAACGTTAATGTTGAGTACGTTGATGTTGAGGAATAGATAATACATCTGTATCAGTATAATGTTCACTACCAAAATTAATGTGGTGTTCAGGCAGCGGATGCCTTAAATTTGTGTGCTTTGAAAAGCCAGTATGAACAGTTTATCTACGCTTTAATATTATCATTTTTATATTAATGAATGTTGATTCCCTGGTATTAATTGTGCATGGAAGAATGGAATGATGCTTGTCTTTATTGGGTTAGTGTGCAACCCCGGTTTGTGGAGTTCATATGAAAAAAAGGTAGGGTCACTGACAACAGAAATGGCTAGTGGGACTATCGATGTACAATGGTCCACAAATACTTAGAAAAGTTGGATTGATGTTTGTCTTGTATGATGTAGACTTGCACTCGCTTTGACATTGATTAATCTCCAACATGTAACACGAGTGATGTTCTCAGACGAGTGTGGATTTAGATGCAACAGATGAATACCTTCAAACTACTTTTGTGTACCTATCATACCACTCTCAGTCAATGACCATGGAATCTGATTAAAAATCGTCATGGCCTATGGGATATCACACTGGCTGTTTTGTTGGATGTACAAGTGCGAAAACCATGACTGGCAGAAGGATTGGGGCCTTATTTCATGAAAGCTGCAATGGGATTTTTGTTGTGGCTTTTAGTGATGCCGCCATGATAGATGCACAATCTGGCTCTAAAACCAATTGTAAACATTGAATTGAGACTTTTTTCGTTTCTTTTTTTGTTTTTGGAAATGAATAGGTTTTTCATTAAGATTTGTAAGCTATTTTAGGGCGATGGAGCACATGTCATATCAATGCACCCAACACATGTATAAGAGATGTGGGTCATTCATAAGGTAGGGCGCACCTTAAACATGCCATTTATAGAAAATCATGTAGCACACTCTCAAGGGAGCCACATTTGTACGTTGAAACTGGACTGTTGGAACTTTTTCTTTATTTTTTTTATTTTTTTTAATCCGATATCTCATTTTCCTTATTCGAGTTTGATCTGTCTAACTAGTGAGCAAACATTATTTTGGGCCCAAGGCATGTTTATGGTGAACTCTGACATTTGTGCCGTCCTTCCAATCTTTGACACTCTCATTCCCACAAAAAATACGCACTCATGCATTGGAGATCCTTCTCCAATTGGATCGGCCAAGAGGCCAGAGCTATTTGATACTACGGTAGGCCTACGATGTACATGTGGCATACATTAATTCCACCTAAACCGACTGAATTGTGGAACACAATGTTGCAAGTAAAAATCTCAAAATCAGATTGTTAATCAATCCTAAGCTCTAATTTGTGGACACTTATTTGTTGAAATAGACCATTGGATGTTTTCATGCTTTAGTAACCAGATAATTAAATAAATGTAATTTTTGTTATACATGATACATCTAAGTTAAGACCCTAATTTCAACAGTTTAATTTAATATAATTTTATGCCGCACAAATGAGACAATGGGTCACACAGTAGAAGTAATGGAGATGGGATGTTAATCCTAGAGTTCTTTTGGGGCCCACCACTGTGTGTTTATTCCATCCAACAAATTCATCATATGTGCCTCATAAGTATGAGGTAAAACTCTAAAAATAAGCTTGATCCAGAACAAATGCAGGCCACACTGTATGATTTTACTTTATTTCCCATGATGTGGCCCACGCGATATTTTTAATCAGTCTACTTGTCCATATGTAGGTTGAACAAGTTCAGTAAACATGGGTGCAACATCTCCCGGATGTATTGGATGCCAAACACAACCCTGTGGGCCCCACAGAGCTTGGTTGTTGTACCATACTAGTCACTTGTGTGACCGAGCTACTTCTGACCTATTGGCATGTTTATCAAGAATCAGTTCTGCATGCATAAGCAAATTCTGGATGAAAAGGGAACAAAAAAATCGAGAGAAATGTTTCGTGAGAATGAATTTACCCTTGCTAGAAGCTATGTCAAATGAGTCTTAACATTCGACGAGGGTGTTCCTCATGAGGAGAGGAGAGAGTGCAACTCGGGGGTCATTGGGCACCCGACCAATTAGGATCAGGAGACAAAAATTCACTTGGATGGATCATTAGTTGTTGGACTGTTTTGGACAGTCTCGGGTGACTGGGAGATTGGTCATTGGGTGATCCAAACCTTGATCGGGCACCCGGCAACGTCATACTGGGCGACTGAAATCTGGTAGCTTTCTTAGCAATCCGTCTAGACAATTTGGCCCAATATTAGGCGCTCGACAGGCACGTGTTCACAACAACCCCAAGTGCAGGGTTATGATGCAGTAATAATCTTGATGAAATCGAGGTTGATCCATGAGTAAGGAAATTAGGTTCAAACACTCTAAGGCAAGTGAGATCTAGAACTAACTAACTAAACTAGAGTAAAATTGGTTTAAAGATAGAGAAATTCATGTTTAAATGGAAAACAATAAAAAAATGAACACTAGAGCATAAAGGAATCACTTATAGCTATTTCTAATGAATTAATTTAACTAGGTTCTATCTTATCTCAACTAGAATTAGAGTTCAATCCTATCTAGCCGGAATATGGAGCAATTAAATCACAATCAATTTGAGATAATTAAAATATTCATCAATGATAGTTTCCTCTTTTCAAGCTTAGGTGTTGGGCGTAGGAAATTCAATTACTTGAACTATACAAGTCAATCCTTCTTCTAAAACATTTGAAATCATAACCATAGCCTACTTCTAATCATGTCGCTAAACTAGAAGTAGAACTATGATTCGAGTTTTAATTAAATAATTCCATTCATCTCATAATTTTCAAAGATATGAACTTAGGTTTGAAATAGTTCCCATATTAAGAACCATGTTTAAGAGCACATGAAATTCAAAGCATCTATCATGCCCGTAATTTATGGTAGATCATTGAACTTTATAGGTTTAAACAATGCAAAACAATTAAGAAACTAGTTTTATAACCTCTTGTTAAAATTGAAAATGCTACAGAGACATTTTTTGTGTATTGTTGGTCTGGGGATCTGAGTAATGGAAACATTTGTAGACAATCATAAGCATTCACAAAAGTACACAGGAAAAAAGATATCGTAAGGCGAATTTTATTGCAGAGATTTTGAGATCTTGTACATTCTAAGCCGTGATCTGGCATAAGCCATTAATTACATTAAATGATCGATGACCCTTGATTAAAAGGTAAAAGACTAAGTCAACGGAAACTATGGACTTTGAGTTCGCTGTTATAGAGACCGATGTGTACATGCTATGGACTGAGCCATCTTGTAGACAGGTTGAATGTCTATATCCCATGTTTTGTCGGATATCTGGCCTAAGACTTTCAGGGTTTTAACTGAGAGGGTGCGACTCTGGGCCCGCACCTGTCATGTTTGGACATGTGACCTCGAGAAGACCAATCTGTAGTTGTATGTACCCAAGCAGCCCAACCGACGGATACCGTTTGGATGGGTAGGGCATCAACCATTTTTGAGGTATCAATCTAGAAAATGTATTATATAGTAGTTTGGAACCCTTTTGGTCTGGTTTATCGTGTTAACCATGATCTCGTTTGCTTAGTCCGAACCTTAATTTGGGTCATATTATAATAGTACATGTAATGACGATACATTTGCATAGTTCTGGGTGTTGGCGGCCTCTTTCTAAAAATTTATTGCGTTCATCACACTAGATCGGGATGACCTCCAGAAACCTGCTTATTCGGTGTCCCAAAAAGACTATTTGATTATTCTATTGCGTCCAAAGCACTCATAATACCTAAGATAAGTCTAAATATGGTCTAAAATACTCAAAATGGGGTCTGACGCACCCAAAAACAGAGTATGAAATAAGTTGATTTTTAGGGTGTGCTTGACACTAGAGCACCCTGAAAATGGGTCTTTTTTGGGTGCACTACAGTCCAAAGCACCTTGAAAATGTAAGTATCCGGTGTTAATTTTTCGGGTGCGCTACACTCTAGAGCACCTTGAAAATAGCTAAGTAAAAAATGTTGATTTTTGGGGTGCGCTACAGTTTGGAGCACCCTGAAAATGGTTAAGTAGAAAATATTGATTTTTGGGGTGCGTTACAGTCTGGAGCACCCTGAAAATGATTAAGTAGAAAATATTGATTTTTGGGGTGCGCTATAGTTTGTAACACGCTGAAAATGGTTAAGTAGAAAATATTGAGTTTTGGGGTGCGCTATGGTCCTTAAGCAATTTAGAAAACTTTCGGGTTTTGCTAATTTTATGTCGGACTTGTGGTAATTGGAGATAGGTTTTCGGCGGAAGATTACGGTGATCGGAAAGGTATTTCAGTGGTCGGAAAGGGATTCTGGTGAGGTTTTCCGGAAGATCTCCAAATACTCAGTGGTCACTCTCTCTCTCACTCTCGAATGTGTACAAATAAATAGTACGAAGGGGTATTTATACCCAAAAATCCCATAGGACTAGCCAATTAGTGATTGCCACGTCTAACGCACCCTAAAAATGGCTAAAAATAGGTTTGTCGCACCCTGAAAATCACTGGCGCACCTTGAAAATAAGTTCTGGAATGTCCTGATTTTTAGGGTGCGCTTCACTCAATTTTCAGGTGTAGACACCGGGGTGCCCTAAAAAAATTAAAGTAAGGTTTACTGAATTTATTGATTTAACGGGTGCGCTAGACTTATTTTCAAGGTACACTTGACTGTTTTGTTTGGTTTCATCAAGTTTTAAAATTTTGCATTTATTGGACGCGCTACACATATTTTCTAGGTGTGTTAGACTTCTTGAAGCAGCTATGTGAAATCCTGAAGTCCTGTATTTATTGGGTACGCTAGACTTATTTTCTAGGTGCGCCGACGGACATTGTTTTTTACTATTCGTCTTAAGTGCTTTATATCTCTGATTTATGGGGCCCACTTGGTGATAGGTGGTCACGCTCCCTTCTCAGTGGTCCATCCATGTGGCCACGACCTGGTTTTGGTGAGGGTTGGTCATCATGCAAGGTGGGGCCCACCAAAGTTCACTTTTGGGTCCAAGTTGGGGTTGGCGCACTTTGGTAATTCTCCCGAATTTCAGGGTGTGCCAGACCTATTTCGTGGGTGCGCCAGACGTATTTTTAAGGTGCACCAGAGTTATATGAACTTGCATATTTGACTTACGCTTTGGCCTAAATTACAGGTGTATTGGTTTTGCTTTTAGGGGTGCTCTGGACTGGTTTTCCAGGTGTGCTGCGTTATTTTCTCATGGAATTTTGTTTAGATAAGTCAGACAATTTGGGACCCCAACACCTCTAAGCATCAAAAGAGCCTGGAGTCATCTAAAGATCAAAGAAGAACTAGAACTTAGAACTTTATTCAAACTAGAATAAAATCATGTTCAACATAAAAACCAAACTTTGAAATCAAGAAAACCAGAACATCATTAATAAACTAAAAGTATCACCTCTCAACTCTAGCTATGAGTTAGCCTGAGAAAAACATGAAAAATAAGAACGACAAGATAAAGAAAAATTAGAAAAAGAGAGGTTTGGAAGCCTCCTTAGACTTGATCTCCTTACTTCCCACGTCCTTGACACCTAGAAGAGAAAGGAGGTCTCATATTTATAATGATAGATAGGAAGATAGTAACATAACAGATTTTGTTTTGCTTGGCACGGGTTAACCAACGGTCGGATTGCCTTGAAATTTGATTTGTAGCTTCTCTAACATCTGTATTTTTTTTTATGGATTGTTTAGATTTTCAAATTATCTTTTGGATGGGCCCACAAATCAGAATAGTGACCACCTCTCCAATTCACGCAATTCAGATACATGCAGAACCAGTCACCTTGCGATTGACGGTACAGAGTCAACAGAGGTCCGATTGATCTTAAATTTGTAATTTTGGTAGAAAACTTCATCCTTTACATGATAGATGGTTCAAAGTGTTCAAACCTATTTTAGAATGTGTTGCGAAAATAAGAACATCTAGGGCATTTTTTAGAAAATGCATAGTTGGAATCTTTTAGGACTATCCATCTTCCTTCAACTAGTACGATCAAACCACACATTTGTTTGACATGAAACTTTATGGTTTGGAAAATATTAATGTACTTTAGAAGATGGTCAGCTTAGATTCCTCATATCATGAGTGACAGGCCACCAGGACCATCCTAGAGTTGAGTCGGTAGAAATCAGGAAACTTTTGGACAGTTCGTATTGTTTTAGCTCCCACGGTCAATTCGTACCTCCGATCGACACGAAACCACTTGGATTTTTTCGTTGTCGAGCTACTCTTTGACATAAATGGACTGTATTTACAAAAATTATCAAGATGGCCCCCAAAAATTTGGCCAGAAGGTGAAAAAGGGATTGGGCTATCTGTTTCCTATTCTGGTTTAAACCCAAAATGGAAACAAGTTTGTTTCTTATTTTCTTTGAAACTCAAAACACCAACCTTGTTTCTAATTTTTTTTTTTTATTTCTTATTTCAAGCTCCAAAAATATGCAGCACCTTTGTTTCCTATTTTTTTTTTATTTCTTTCCATTTGTTTTGACAGCTAGTCATGCCTCAAATTCAGACTATTCATGTAGTGGTCCATTACTTACTGTCCATCGGTTCCCAATTGAGCTCATTTCATTCACTTATCTCCATTACTCCTATAATTATAAAAACACATTAAATTCAATCTTTAAACCCATTTTTATGTAATTAAAGCGTAGAATTGGGGATAAATATGCATAATTTAAGGCTTAACAGCATGCGGATTGCGATATGTAGTTTCTTGTTTTGGGTCAATCTCTAGCGAAGTGTTATTTAAACACTTGTTAATCAAGATTAGGGCATCCGAATAGGAGTTCTGCATGTCTAAAGTGAGAGAGAGAAGATGATAAGAAAAGGAAGAGAAAGAGAAAGATCGTAGAGAAGAGATTTCTGTTCATGACACTTCATCCATGTAGCAAGCGACATCTCGATTTCTCCTACATCCTCGGATCAGTGAGATCTCTCAGTTGTTCATTCTCTTTGATTGTTATCCATCCTCGTGGGTGAAGATTGATTGGATCCAAGTGGATTGTGCTTATGATCGTTGTGTAATTGCCTTTTACATAGTGGATTGTTGATATGGATGAGGGTTTATGGTTTTTACCTTTGTTTGAGGGTTTTCCTCATAAAAATCTCTTTATGTTCGTGTGATTGATCCTTTGCTTATGTTTCTGCACGACTATATCCCATAATACACGGTAGTCGGGGTGCGAGATCCTGAAGTTTTGTGCACCGCACCCAATAAAAGTGGTATTAGAGCGTCCAGGTTATGTAAACGAGCAGTGAGAGTGTGAATTATCAGCCTTAATAGATCTAACTGGCCCACCATGAAAGGCTAAGATAAAGGATCTACTTTGTTGTAAAGACCTGTATGCTCTAATCATAGGTGAATCGGCTAGGCCGAATGATATGTCCGATGAGGAATGAACAAAGGTGTAACGACCCTTAGATTCGATTGTACCTAACTTGAGTACATTGGTAAGTGTTAATAGTAGAGTCCCAGATTAGCACGAATAAATCCTTTTAGGATGCAAATAAATGCACCTCATTGTGTCACTTGTGTGCCTAACCTTGACCGCTACAACCCTATGACGAAATCTTATTCCCAAAATGACCTTAAGGGTGGTTGAAATGCCTAGATTCACTCTAGACTGATCGTCGGTGGGCCAATGATCATGAAATTAAGGAATTTAATTCCCCTTACTGGGCTTGACATTTCACTTGAATCAGATGTCCAAGACCATACCTTGAATCATACAATTTGACCAAAACCCAGGAGGATAAGTTGTGTGACTCACCTAACAAATGATCATTTGGACCTATAAAAGGCAAACTCATCTCAAATCCATTCAAAAGCTAAATTTTAGGGTTTTCTTAGGGTTTTGGCTTAGGTTTTGATTGGATTCATCGATTAGGCCGTTGTTCCTCTCGATTGCTTGACACCAAGCGATAACTATAGGTAACTATACCCTCTAGTACAGGAATTAGCAATTGATCTAGGTCTAGTTAATTCTAATTTCAATTTTTAGTTGGAATTAGGTTAGGTGTTCGCTCGCCTCAAGTGCAAGGCTGCGATGTAGTAATAATTCTTGGTAAAACTGAGGTCGATCCACAGGGAAAGAAGTAATTCCAACTACTCTAATAACTAGAATCTAAGAAGTTTAGGAAAATAGTTTTTCACATAAAATAGGAAAATCTGAAAATAAGAAGAACTAGAGCATCAAGGATCCACTTGTAGTAGTCCAATGCCAATCCATTCATCCAAGCACAACATCATTAGAATCAGAGTCCTATCTTTCATCTAATTGGAGGATATAACATTCAAGCACAAACACTCCCACTTAAATCTAAAAATCAAATTTCTAGTTTTAATGAAGTACATAGAACTTGAACTTGTAGCCTTCGGAGTAACAGCCATGCCAAGAGACTATGGCATACTCAAGGGTTACTACAATTCAAATTCAAACAACCCAATCATGGTAATCTCAGAGATTTGCAAGGAACTCATGTCCGGAGTACACAAACTCTCACAAAACTTCTAAAAATCTAACCTTTATTTAAAATAGAACTTGAAAATCCATAAATAAGTAAAGGGTACTTGAAGAAACGAATTAAGGTATTGAAACAAACTACAAACTTCACCTCTTAGCTCTAGCTAAGAGGTTAACTAGAAGAAAGCATTAAAACCTAGAAACTAGAACTAGAAGAAGAAGAAAACTAGTTGTAGGAGGCTAGGAAGCCTCCTAGGTCTTGATCTCTTTGCTCCCCACGTTGCTAAATGCCTTAGGAAGAGAGTAGAGGTGGCCTTTTATAAGAGAAATCCCGCACCAACTTGGAAACTTCGAGAATCCACGGAGTCCTTTCACAACTTGAAAACTTGGCCTTGAAAATCGAAATTTCTGGATCACCTTAGATCTGTCTGGCGACGGATCTGGCAACTGGTCTAAGAAGAAAAAAAGCAGTCCAAAAAATAACTATAGACCTGTCTGGCAACCGATCTACCGACAGGTCTAAGACAAAATTTTCAGATTTTCTTCTTTTTCTCTTCTCTTTCTTTCTTGCTTCTTTCCTCCACCTTTTGGCACTTGTTCTATTGATCTTCAATGCATACAAAGTGACTCTTTTAACCATGAATTAGTGAAATCTTCCTCTCATTCCTACAATTACAAAACATGTATTAGATTAGTCTTTAAACATGAAAACCATGTATATAATGTCATGTAATAGGTCGGCAAATGTATAAATTGGAGGCTTAACATTAGGTAGCGAGGTTCCCCTCATTTCCTCGTACTCTAGACGTTGTGGTCATGTGTTTTCCGCCACACAAGTGAAGACCATTCGCCTAAATTAGTTTTTATCAACCCTTGGTAGTGTTGGGTAATGAAATCTAGAGTTTTGGGTGGAATTTACTCAAAGTTAGTCATTTGAATAGTTCATAATTATGATTTATAGATTTGATGTGTTATTCTTATAATATGCTTCTTAGAATATATGAAATCCATGCCTATTTGAACTGATTTGTGAAATGTGTGCTTTGATGTATTTTCCATGCCAAATGTTTGATGAAATGCCAAGTGTTGAATTTAATGTTTATTTATCAATTAGTGTATTATAACGTGTTTAAAACATTATAAACTACTATGTGTGGAATTGGTACCCGAAAAACTGTTAACGAAGGGACCGCCTGCCTTGCGTTGGGCTACCCAGATTTGTTCGGTCGATTTAAACAGAACATGGCTGACCGGCCCAAACTAAGTCGATCTCATCGTTGTTCATTTGATTCCACCGGATTAGTCTAGTCCCAAGGGAGATTATTATTTTATTCGTTGCTAAACATACCTGGAGTCCAAGATACCACAATTCTCATTGCTATATAGTCATCATCATTAGGCGTTCACATTCCTGGCGACCTACTTGTTGTAGTTCATGGGCCAGGCACGGTATAATGGATAACTGTGTCTGTGTCGTCTCTGACCTGTATTGATTCAGATTGTCATATAGAGAGTCTTGAGCACCAAAGCTAGGTGACGAGCCTACCATTCTTGACCATGGGTGATGACCCATACCTTGTATTTATTTATTCTTGGGCTATGCCCGTACAGTTGGATTGTCAATCATAGACCAAGGGTGACGAACCCTGATGAAAATGAGGATCCCGGGAGACGAGCCACGGAATCCTGATCATATGACTCATGATATAATTAAAGTATCCTGGCCTTGCTAATACTGCTAGTTGAAGATGGACTAAATAAATACCTGGTGATCATGCATGCACTCATAGGTGTTTAGGTGTCAAGTTGCCCTCCTGGTTATGCCAGCTTGTTCACTCACCTCAAGTGCAAGGTTGCGATATAGTAATAATTCGGTAGAGACCGAGATCGTCCTCAGGAATTAACCATGAATTTACAAACTTTCTTTAAACAACCTTAATTAAAATCGAATCTAAAGATAACTAAATTTGAAATTTGGATGTAGATGATCAATGATGAGTAATCTGTAAACTTATGATGAGTTTAACAATTTAAAAGGAATACTAGAGCACCAGAGATCCACTTATAGCTATCCTTAATATATAATTCGCATAGGTTTCTAAATTACGCAACTAGAATTGGAATTCAATCCTATCTAGCGGGATCATGGAGTGGTTATAACATCAAAACAATCCAACACATGTGTTGTTCATCAACATGACTCCTTCAATTCAAGTTAGGAATTGAGCACACTCAATTGCATAGGCCAATCCTAGTTCCAATAGATTAAGATCACAACTATGATAAACATTAAATCCTTCCACTAGATTCAACTAATACCATAATCCGAACTTAATTCAAATCACATTAATACCAAACACATATCTCAGATTTTTTAGAAAAGATAGAACTTTGGTTTGAAGTTCCCACATAAACAATCAATCTTTAAAACTTATTGAATTCGATTCCTCGAAGCATACAAGTTTAGATCTTGCATAACGATTAAGAATTTAAGCTTAATTCATCTGAACATCACATGAGTCATCATAGAGATTAAAGAAAAATCAAATTAGAACTTCATTCAAATATAAGCAAACCATTGTTCAACATAAAAATCCGAACTTGAAACCTTAAAAACGAATTAAAACATTTGAGATAACTACAAGCTTTACCTCTTAGCTCTCGCTAAGAGTTAGCCTAATAAAAACATGAAAAATAATGACTAAAAGAGGTAGAAAAACTAAAAAAGAAAGTCTTGGAGCCTCCTTAATCTTGATCTCCTTGCTTCCCACGTCCTTGACTACCTTAGAAGAGGAGAGAACTCTCATATTTATAATATAACAAGAGAGCAACAACATAACAGATTTTGTTTTGCTTGGTACGGCTTAACCAATGATCAGATTGCCTTCAAATTTGATTTGTAGCTTCCCTGGAATATGATTTTCCTCATAGATGATTTAGATTTCCAAGATTATCTCCTGAATGGGCCCACCAATCAGATTAGCGACCGCCTCTCAAAATCATGCAATTCGAGTACCTTCAGAACTAATCATCTTGTTTTCAACGCTACGGAGTGCACAGAGGTCGGAATGGTCTCAAGTTTTTAAACATTAGTAGAAATCTTTCTCCTCTAGATGATAGATGACTTAGATTGTACAAATCAATTCCAGAATTGGGTGAGAAAATTAGAACACTAAGGGTTCTTTATAAAATCTGCGCAATTGGAATCTTTATGGATAGTCCATCTTTCTTCAACCTGTATGATCAAACCACACATTCGTTTGATTTAAAACTTTGCAGTTATTTATATATAGATGTGATCTAGAAGATGGTAAACTTGGATTCTTCATATCAGTAGTAGTGGGCCACCTAGACCATTCCAAAGTTGAGTAGGCGGAATCAGGAAACATTCTAGATAGTTCGCATTATTTTGGCCGCCACGGTCAATCTGTAGCTCCGATCGACACGAAACTAATTGGCTTATTTCAATGTTGAGCTGATCTTCAATATGGACTGGATTGGATTTGAAATGATCATCAATATGGGCCCCATGAACTGGGCTGAAAGTCCAAAAACGGGACTGCATGTTTCCTGTTCTGTTGAAACTCAAGAACGGAAACTCTTATTGCTAATTTTCTTTTCTTTCCAAACCAGCGGTTGCCTTATTTCCTTTTTCGTTATTTTTCTTGACGTACGTGTGGGGCCACCTTGTTATTGACACTGGTGCTTGATGAGGGACCCACTTTGCTGGACGGTGGATGGAGTTGATCTTCACTTGATAGCTACATTGATAAAGGAGATCTTCGTGTCTGGCCGGCTGAAATTACTGGTGATAAGGGGCCTGCACATGTTGATTGATGTGGATGGTCTTACATGCTGGCACGTGAAAAGGAGTTGGATTGAAGTGGGATCCACTTCTATATCAAATTAGATTGACATTCAGATGGCTGGACAAGGAATTGGAGACATCTGGCTTGCTGAATGATCTGTAATATGAGCTGGAGATGGAGTGGACGATTGAGATAAGATCTGTTGGTTAGGGAAATGGTGGAGATGTCATCCCTGGTTGTTGGTGAAGCTTAATGGCCGTCACTACAAGAAAAATGACTTTTAGCTGCCATAATTTTTGTGGCTAAAAGTCTTAAAATTGCCACTAAAAATTTTAGTGGCGACTTTTCTGTCGCCGCTGAGCCGCTGCAATATGTGCTGTGGCTAAAAGTTTTAGAAGGGACTTAAAAAAAGTTGCCACTAAAAGTCAGAAATTTAGCCACGACAAGAATAATGCCACTAAAAGTCCACTTTTAGCCACGACGTTTCCCTCCGTTAATTGAAACCAAGCTTGTCACTGAAAGTATAAAGTCACCACTAAAAGTGGTATTTTAGTGGTGAAAAGAGTTGCAACTAAAAGTCCATTTTCAGTGGAGACTTTTAATAGTAGCTAATCGTTTATTTTTAGTGATGACTTTTAAAAGTCGCCAGTAAACAATGGACTTTTAGTCGCAATAATTTTCACGGCTAAACGTTTTAAAAGCGCCATTAAAAGTTTTAGTAATAACTTTTTTGTCGCCGCTGAGTCGCGGCAATATGTGCTGTCGCTAAATGTTTTAGCCGTGACTTGAAAAAAATAACAACTAAAAGTTCACTTTTAACCGCGACATTTTTCACCGCTAATTGAATCAATGCTTGTTACTGAAAGTTTAAAGACGCTACTAAAAAAGATAATTTTGTAGCAAAAAAAGTCGTGGTTAAAAGTCCAAACCTAAACATTTACTTTTAGTGACATCTTTTAAAAGACGTGACTAAAACGTTGTTGTGGCTAAAAGTTCACATTCAGTGGCAACTTCAAGTTGTAGCTAAAAATTTACATTTAGTGATGACTTTTAAATGTCGCGGTAAAAATAAACTTTTAGTAGCAAAATTTAGTCACGGCTCTATGTTGTTGGTCGGACTTTTAGTGGCCACTTTTATAGTTACCGCTCTATATTTTTTTCTTTCACGCACCTATTTTCATAAACCTACTTATAAATGAAATGATATATCTACTTATATAAAAATTATACTATAAAATTTTAATATCTACTTATATAAAAATGTTAATATAAAATTTTAATCACCACCATGTAAACATAACTTCAAATTTAATTAATATAAGTGCAAAATCCTTACATAACTATAATTAAATTGTATGTCTGCAACACATCATCATTAAAAATAAAAATGCAAATATAATAAAAAAGAGTCATGACCATCGAACTTCTCAACAGCTATGCATCTTATGTCTCTAGCCTGCAAGTAAAAAAAAAAAAGAAAAATGATTAGAGAGGTAATAATTTTTTAATTTCACAAGTAAATTTATAATTAACTTATGAATAAAGATATCTTACCTTATCAAAATGAGAAGGGGTGGACATTTATATTGACTCATTATACTGCTGGATGAAGGGTAAGATCTGTAATTTTAAAAACTGCAAGCGACCACTATCTACCTTAGCCTGCCTCATATTCTTCATCAACAACGATTCCAAGCAAATCGTATCTGTCTTAACCTGCCTCCTATCCACATCAACTTGTCTCTTAAGCCCCTCATTTTTCCTTTATGGCTGCGCACAAATATGGTTCTTAGATGTAGATGTCTTGGACTTTGAATCAGCCTCACAACCATGCATATATCCGGACCGCTCTGATCTGAGCACTACCTCAAAATTCTCATCCTCGTTCAAGGGATTAGCATCTTCTTCTACTGGCTAAGATTGTAGCCTCTAAAGCTCCTCCTATATTTGGAAACTAATTGTAAAATGATTACTATCTATCAATTTAGTAATATATAAGAAAATTGACAAGGAAATATAGAAAGTCACGATCACTTACATATACTTCTATCCTTAATCTCCATCCAACTCCTATCCATGTTGGTGTCCCTAGTACAAGTTAACATATATATAAATTCTTTTTCTTGGTGACAAATGTGGCACATTATCATCAATAATTAGAAATTCATTTGTATATATCATCAATAAATATGGGACCCATGTAATCAACATCCTAATGAGAAATAAAAAAAGAAATAAACATTAAAACAGGATACCATGTCCCAATAAAAAAAAGAGGGAGATTTACAAGTCACATCATAAGCAGCATGAGGCAAAGCCCTTGCTTTTGAAGCAAAATGGCAATATCCTAACCTACAGCTACAAACATACCGCCTTGAGTGGCTCAACGTTGAAGAGAGCAAATTAAATATCCTATTCTCCAAAGATCACAAAATGAGGCTACTATAAAAAAAAAAAAAAAAAAAAAAAAGGTTCTCAACATGCTAAAAAAATGTCTCAAGCTAAGGGAGAATAGCCTAATTCCACGAATTAATGATTTTTGGTACCAATAAAAAAAACTAAAGATTTTTTGTACCTGAATTAACATCATAAATCCCTTCTTTTCAACATGTATCTAGTTATAGGAGCAACTTTGTCCATAGGAGCATCTTTTTTCAAAGGAATAATAGGATAGGCTTTGCATATTATACACATTTTTTAGTTACGACAAATCGGACAAACAATTCAGTAATCAAGACTATTATTCTGTTGCATCAAACTGTGGATAGATCATGCCCAAAGCTCTCCCACATTGGAAGATCCTAGCCACCAATATCATGCTTCTGTGGATCGTTGAAATTTAGGATTGTCCCGTCAAGGAGATCTTTTGAAGTGTAGACAATCTAAAGTCAGATGTAAGAGATCAATGGTATAGATCACTAACGAACTTGTTAGAACTGAACCTGAGCATTCTGGACAAATCCTTATGCTCATATCCAATAGTTCATTCTATGTTTGGAAGGGAAGTATAGAGCCATTTGGAAGCGACCTTTTTTTTTTTATATTTCTTGATCATTTCCATAAATCAGGGCTTCTCCACTAAATATTTTTCACCATGTTTTGGAGGTTTTTCAGAAACAACCATTTGACATTTTTATAAAATGATGCCCAAACTGCCAAAAGCATCACAGTTCTAAAAAAATGACAAAACAATGTGACATTCATGAGTAGCACGAGAGGGATGATCACAAGTTGGATGCTACTTCAACCTGCACAGTGAACACTGAGAGTTGGTGAAGACTTTTTCTTTTTTTGGGTTAGTCATGCAACCTGTTAGATTCAGTCACATGATGCTCCCACCCACTGGTGGGGTTACTAGGTTTCGAACCGAGACCAGCAGTTGAAACGCCTAGGCCTCTACCAGCTGGGGCTAGCAGGCAATCCCCAACATTTAAAAAAAAATGACAAAATCACCCAACATTAAAAAAAAAAAAAAAAAAAAAAAAAAAAAAAAAAAAAAAAACTGACAAAAGAATGTGACTTTCATGAATAGTATGAAAGGGCAGTATGATCACAAATAGGACGCTACTTCAATGTGCACATTGAACACCTAGAGTTGTTGAAGACATAACCACTAACATTAGAAGATTGCTAGCATGAATCTATCAAACATATCAAGAAGCATAACCAAATACTCATTTGAAATGCATTTTAAAACTCCTGAGCATCATCAGACTTTTGTACACATGGCCAGGATTTTGAAAGAAAGAAAAGAAAAGGAATACGAAAATGACATATCTTCCCACCGTCACACCTGGCTTCAATTCTTTGGCGGTACTTGAAAAGGAAGAAAAGGAGAGGCGAGAATTTCCATCTATGCGTGGAGTCCTTCGACGCGAAAGCCTATTGCCAGAAGTTTATGTGCATGAAACCTAGCCACCATGATGTTTGTGAGAAATCCACCCCGTTCAACCATTTTTCGAGATCATTTTAGCTGTTGAACCCAAAATTAAAAATATCCTAAGCTTAGGTGGACCAGACCACAGGAAACAGTGGGAATAATGATTTCTACTGTTGAAATCTTTCTAGGGCCCACAATGATGCTTATTTGTCATCCAACCTATTCATAAGATCACATAGACATGGATGAAGGGAAAGCAAAAATATCAGCTTGATCAAAAGCTTTTGTAGCCACTAAGAAATTTTCAACAGTAGACATTCAATTAACACTGTTACTATGGTGTGTGGTCAACTTGAGTTTCGAGATATACTTCATTTTTAGGCTAAAGCCCTAAATCTATCTAATAAAATGGATGGACGACGTGGATGTGGAAGATACATCACGGTGCATCCCACGTCAGAGATCCCAACCACCTCGGTGGATCTCCGCGCCCCCAAGTGGAAGGTCGGTGGCAAGTGGGACGGAAAGAGATTGGCTAGTGACCATGCCTCTGTGAGCCACCATGATGTATGTGTTTCATCCATGCCGTTCATCCATATTTTCAGATTATTTGATGGTATGATCCAAAAAATGAAGTAAATCCAAATCTCAAATGGACCACACAGTGTTGATTGAACGCCCACCATTGAAAACTTCTTATGGTCCACAAAATTTTTGGATCAAGCTGATATTCCTTTTTCCCCTCAAGTATGTATGACCTAATCAATAGGTTGGATGTCAAATGAACATTACAGTGGGCCGTATGAGGTTTTTAATGGTGCACATTCAATCTTTTTTCCCCTGGTGTAGTCCACCTGAGACTCACATATTCCTCATTTTTGGGATCAAGTCTTAAAGTAATTTTTATAAATTGATGGAGGGCTTGGATAAAAGATATATATTATATATGGCGGGCCCACGGAGCACCAACCGCTAGCCAGCTGGCTAATGGCAGCGGGAATCGGATTGTGCTATTATCGTGCGGAGTAAACTTAGTTGGGCCCACCTAGAATGTATTTGCTTTATCTATTCCGTCTATATGTTTTTCAGCTCATTTTAGTGGTTGAGCCCAAAATTTAAGCATATTCAAATCTCAAGTGGACCATGCCATGGGAAACAGTGGGAATAATGATTTCCACCGTTGAAACCTTCTCAGGCCCTACAGTGATGTTTATTTGTCATCCAACCTGTTCATAAGATCACATGGATATGGATGAAGGGAAAACACAAATATCAGCTTGATCCAAAACTTCTGTGTCCTCTGAGAATTTTTCAATGGTAGACATTCAGTTGACACTTTTCTTGTGGTGTGGTCCACTTTAGATTTTGATATGCTTCATTTTTTGAAGCCTTTGATTCATGATTATGATTCCCGATAATGATTATGTCTTTGAGGTGATTAATCCCGATAATGATGGTGGTGTGGTCCACTTTAGATTTTGATTCATGATTAATTCCGATAATGATTATGTCTTTGAGGTGATTAATCCCGATAATGATCATGTCTGGATTCATGATTATCACCTTATGGCTCTCCCGACACTTTTAAGAAAGCCGGCCCATCGAGTTAAGCTTGGATTCTTCCATCACAGTCCATTCCCCACATCTGAAATTTACCGGACTCTGCCTATTAGAGATGAAATTCTGAGGTCGCTGCTAAATTCTGATCTAATTGGTTTTCAGACATTCGATTATGCACGGCGCTTCCTTTCTTGTTGCAGCAGGATTCTAGGCCTGACCTATGAATCTAAGCGGGGCTACATTGGGATTGAGTATTACGGCCGCACAGTATATATTAAGATTCTCCCCATCGGTGTTCACATGGGCCGCCTTGAAACTGTATTAAACCTTCCCTCTACGGTCAACAAAGTTAAAGAGATCCAAGAGCGGTTCAAGGGCAAAAAGCTGCTTCTAGGTGTAGATGACATGGACATATTTAAAGGTATCAGTCTGAAGCTTCTAGCGATGGAGCAGCTTTTGAAGCAGTATTTGCGGAAGGTGGATGGAAAAGTAGTCTTGGTTCAAATCACTAATCCAGCAAGGAGTAATGGGAAGGATGTCCAGGAAGCGAGACGTGAAGCCTTTTCGACGGTTGAAAGGATCAATGAAACATATGGCTCTCCTGCCTATGATCCGGTGGTTTTGATTGACCAGCCTGTCCCTCTCTATGAAAAGATCGCCTATTATGCCGCGGCAGACTGTTGTATAGTCAATGCTGTGAGGGATGGCATGAACTTAGTTCCTTACAAGTACGTGGTATGCAGGCAGGGAACTCGGGAGATAAATGAAGCTCTGGGCATCGGTGAGGAGTCCCCTCGCACGAGCATGCTTGTTGTATTTGAATTCATAGGCTGCTCCCCATCTCTGAGCGGGGCCATCAGGGTCAATCCATGGAATGTTGAGGATGTCGCTGAAGCCTTATACAAGGCAGTCATGATGCCTGAATCTGAGCAGCAGCTACGCCATGAAAAGCATTATCGGTATGTCAGCTCTCATGATGTGGCTTATTGGGCCCGCAGCTTTGAGCAAGATCTGGAGAGGGGATGCAAAGATCACTACAATAGGCGGTGCTGGGGCATTGGGTTGGGTCTGGGTCTGGGTTTCAGGGTCATTGCCCTTGATCTAAATTTTAGGAAGCTGTCCATTGTGATGGAGTTTTCCTCATCATGTGTCAGAGGAGAGAGAGAGTTGCATATGAGGATGGCCGGTCGCCCGGCCCAAAATGGCCTGGGCGACCGAAATTGGTCCGGAAGGCAGCAATGCTGCTGGACGGTTTTGGCTACAGCCGGGCGCCCAACAGTCAAAGTGACCGGGCGCACGATGACTTGGCCGGGTGCCCGACCATGTTGGTCCGGGCGCCCGAAATTGGCTGTTTTCTCTGGATTTCTTGCTGGACTGTTTTGGGCCTGGCCGGGCGCCCGACAGTCTGGTGACCGGGCGCCCGACCCTACGCGGATTGCTTAGACACAGTTTTCTATTTTGTCTCTGCTTCTTCCATTTTTGTACTTAAAGAGTTCTAAAACGAGATTAGGGGATCCCATTGTATTGTAAACACGTCCAATGTGAGAAAGAGAGAAAAAGAGGAAGAGAGAAAGAGAAGAGAGAGAAAGAGGAAGCTTGTAGAAGGGAGAAGTTGCTTGAAGAGGGATTCTTCTGCGCAACCGTCGTCTCAGCGCTTCTACGTCCTCGGGATCAGTGAGATCACTCATCTCCTTTGTTATTCTCTTATTGTTTATCCATCCCAAGTGGGTGAAGAAGGTTTGATCCAAGCGGTGTGTGCTTGAGATCGGTTGTAACAGTTCCCTGAGATAGTGGATTGTTGATCTGGACTAGGTCCCATGGTTTTTACCTCTTTTGAGGGTTTTCCATGTAAAAACTCCTTGTGTCGTGTGGTTGTTTGTTTATTCTCACTACAAGAAATTTCATTTTTACCGACGAATGATTTCGTCGGTAATCAGTAAAATTTCGTCGGGAAATCTTTTTCCCGACGAAATAATTCGCGGCTAACATCGTCTTCGTAGGTAATAATTACACCATTACCGACGAAAATATTCGTCGGCCAAACATATGAATTTTTGTCGGGAATGAAAATGATACGTCGGTGAAAAAACTTTTACCAACGAAATAATTCGTAGGTAAAAACATGTTAAAACTTTTACCGACGAAATAATTCGTCGGTAAAAGCATGCAAAAATTTTGTACCGACGAAATATTTCGTCGGTAAAATTTTTTTACATACTTTTACTGACGAAATAATTCGTCGGTAAAAGTTTTTCCTGTCTCGGTTTCATTTGTTTTCAAAATACAGGAAAATTCCTGATATACACCTGTAAAAAAACCTATACATTTTTCTCCTATTCACATCCACAAACATACAAATAAACAAAAACTACATCATCCATACAGAAATAATCCATTCCACATCCACAAACAAACAATATTCATCCACACACAAATACATACAAGTTAAAAGTCGTATATTAAAAAAAATCAGGAAGATGAAGGCGGAGGTGGCGGGGCATCGGCGCCAAGGCTTGCAGCGAGAGCCTGAAACATCTCCTACATCCGTCGCTCATGCTCCTGCCGCTCCTGCCGCAACTCCTCGATCCTCCTCTCCTGCTCCTCCCGTTGCCTCTCCTCCTCCTCCCGTCGCCTCTGCTTCTCCTCCCTCTACCTCTCTAGCTGCTCTCGAATCTCATCGACGACGACCCGTAGCTGCTGAACCTCTCTCTCTGCGATGTCAGCTCGGCGTTGAGCGCTCTCACCAGCTACGGATCGGCTGGAGCCAGCTCTAGTTTGTGCCATGAGCTTAGCACCATGGCCAAGCCCACGCACATATCCAGAATGGGTGCCAAGCACCTCGCTCAGGATTTCTGGCTCACTCCGCTGACTCCCATCGGGAGTGGGCTGACTGCGTATGGTGTCCATCGCCGCCTGTAATGAAAAGATATGAAATTTCATAAAAAATGACATGAATGACATTATTATCAATCAATGCGCAATTAAATTTTACAAAGTAAAGATTTTTACCCAATGCTCACTGGCTCTAGGATGAACCCAAGATCCCGTCACCTGCCGACAGTGAGTCCCTTTGTAGAGGTCTACTAGTCCAGGCTCCTGGCCGGTGACGGAATCCCGCTGCGCAATCGAAAGGAAAAAAGACTTACAATAAATGCCAATCAAAATAATATATTAACTTAATAATCATCAATAATTTCTTACCATGTCGTAACGATGTCGTACAAATGACTTTGAACCAGCTACGTGGTTCACTTGTAACTTTTCCCTGTTCGCAGAATTTATTCTACTCCTCTTCTTAACACATTCTACAAAATACATTTCTATTAATTGCGAAATTAATTGCGAATTTAATTGTTACCGTAAGATATCGTATATGTAAATATTACCTGAAAAGCCTCCGACGAAAATCTCTCGCAGAGTATCCGCCAGTCATCTGTAGTAACGTGTGGCGGTGCGGACAGTACGGCCTCATTGTGTGTCTTGCACCGCTTGTACCGCTGGTGCAACTCTCCGCGGTACTCCGTGAACCGCTCTCTAATCATATCGTTGACGGCATGAGAAATGTAGGGAACATTCAAATCGAATTCAAATTTATCCTGCAGTTTCGTAAATAATAAATTAAGGCAATAAACTTATTAACAATAGGACTTAACCGTAAATGAACTTTCACAAAAGAAAATTTCAATTTACTAAACTTTACCTGAAGGCGCTGACGGATGAGCTGTCGCACATCATCTGTCACGTCAGTCCAACGGGGGGTGGTGGCTGGGATCAGAGATCGGCATAGGACACCGACCTCAGATGTAAACAATCTGGCACTGTCCCCAACAGGTCTAAGGCAGTCCTGTGGGAACTCTACCGCCACCCTACCCTCACGCGTAAGTCGCTCTAAAACTAACCCACGCGTGGGTCCACGTCCTCGTCAGCTGGTAGAAGATGCTGCTACGAAAAGATATATGTAAGTAACAATATAAACAGAAATTACTAAATAAATGTCTAGACTTACATGCAGTGCCCGGTGTATGCTGAACCGAAGGATCAGATGACTGTGATGCACCGTGCGACGTCGATGCTGTCTGCGTCGCATCACGGGTGGAAGGGGTAGATCCAGTGTGCGAACCCTAATCTCCCACCTGGTGCCATGACTGAATATATCTGAAATACAAACTTATAAATTTAAACAATGTCAATGCAAGTTTATGAACATCATTGCAGAGTGAATTTGTGCTTATGCTTAGAGAAATGATAAAAATATGATTAGACCATTACACTATAATGCAAGCAGAATATAATAAAACCGTAAACAGAATATAATAAAACCATAAACAGAATATAAAAGTTGAAAAATCCATTACACATTGTCATTCTATATTAAATACATATATCTCATTGTAATACAAATCAACTTCGGATCAACTATCCGAAATACTCCCTGCGTAAGTTATCGTACGCTGCAGATGTATATGTCAAGCTGTATGAAGCACTCGACATTGTTACAGCCAACATGCCAGTCACAATAGGAGAAATCTGATCTCTCGGGACTCCATTCAGATGTGCAAATGATAATGTCGCATCTTCCATACGAAGTTTTCCGCAGTTATATTCCTCAATCAGGTCTGAAATTTCTTTGAGATTGTATAATCTTTCATCTGAGTCATCGTCTTCCTCCCTACATTTCTCGACCAGACCGGGTATCTCTCTAGCCCTACCAGAAGAATATAGGGCCAGAAAGTCCATCCACAACAGCTGATGAAGTATGCCGCGTGCTTCCGCTACGATCCAGTTTGTGGAGGACATGATCAGAAAGTGACTTAACTGTAAATGTAGATTATAAACAAGTCAATTCAGGAAAAAAATCATGACTTGTAAAACATATATACATGTAATAATCAAATTAATCGAATTGAAAATTACATGTAAATCTTGTATACATTTAATAATTGTCGTCTGAATCATTATCGCTTAGGACTCTTTCTTCTTCACCATCACTATCGCTGATCAGAATTTCCTCTTCATCGTCTGCAACGTTGTCATCGATGAAAGCGCTATCATCTCTAACAATGTCATTTATGATTGAGGCATCAACATAATCAGGTGGCACATCATCTCTATTCAATTGCACCACATTAATATCAACATTTGGATCATTCCCTCTATCCCAAGATGGCATGTCTTCTTGGTATGCTTGTTCAACTGACGACGTTCTATTACTCCCTTCATCGTTATCTTCAACGTCTACTTCGGGAACGTCAAATATGTTCCTGGGCTTTATTTTCTGCACCACGTGCCAAGAGCCGCCTAACTTGGTGTCAGCGAGGTAGAATACTTGTTCGGCTTGGCCGGCTATGATAAATGGGTCATCTTTAAACCACTTCCGAGATAAATTTACGCTCGTGAAGTAATTATCAGTCTGTATTCCCAACTTTTTATTTCCAATGTCCCACCAATCGCATTTAAATAAGTACACCCGCTTTCTCATACAATAACTCAGCTCAATAATATCCGTCAAAACGCCATAAAAATCAATTTCGACCTCCTCATGTGTTCCCTTCACAACCACACCACTATTTTGTGTGGTCCTATATTTCTCGCGCTCCTCAGTGTGGAACCGAATCCCGTTTACAATACAACCTGTATATCTAGATACACGTCTATCAGGGCCACACGCCAGTGAGTAGAGCGCATCAGACGCATCCGCAGAGTTGCTAGCGCGCAACATCTTCATCTATCATCACGTACAGAATATAAATGTACGTTTAGGCATTTAAAATTACGTGTAAATATTGTGCAATACAACAATATTGTAAGTGTGGTGAGATAGAAGGTAAATTAATCTTACACGTTTTGCAAACCATTCTGGAAACAAATCCTGATGCATTCGATCATAATTTGTAGGGTATTGGGACTTCATCTCCTCGATGTGTTCGCTATACACAATTGGTATGTTGTAAGCAAGAAATTTTGAGATTAAAACTTTCTGTAGATATACAATAATTATGTGCGAAGACTTACTCCAAGTACGACTCTATTTCTTCACAGTTATGCAGCACATACCACCACGCCTTCGCTTGATCCCGATGGTCCATATCCTGGAACGTCGGCGATCCTAAAGGACGGACGTTATGTGCGAATACAGATATGAGTCCTTGTTCATGCTCCTGCCCTGCATCGGCATTACGATCTTCTCGGTTGAATCTAGTCTCTATGCCACGAAGATACATGGAGCAAAATGTCAGGCACTCATTATCAATGTACGCCTCAACAATGGATCCCTCTAGACGTGCCTTATTCCTCACATATTGTTTTAATGTGTGAAGGTATCTGTACACAAAATCAATATGTTTAGGACATGAAAACATGGATATACGTAGTTTATGGAATGAATAAAAATTTATGATCATTGTTCTATCACCTTTCGATCGGATACATCCAACGATATTGTACTGGGCCTGCAAGCTTCGCTTCGTGTGGTAAGTGAATCGCTAGGTGTACCATGACATCGAAAAACACAGGTGGAAAAATTCTTTCAAGTTTGCAAAGGATTACGACAATATCCTTCTCCAGTCGTTTAATAACCTCTACATTCAAAGATTTCGAACACAAATTCTTAAAGAATATCCCCAACTCAATCAGCGTAGCACTGACATCCTTGTTAAGGAATCCACGAATCGCAATTGGTAGTAGGCGTTGCAGAAGGACGTGACAGTCATGAATTTTCATTCCTGTTACCTTACAGTCCGTAATGTTTACGCGCCGAGAGATATTCGATGCATACCCGTCGGGAAATTTCACCTTGTTCAACCATTCACATACACATTTTTTCTCTAGTTTTGTCAATGTGTAGCAGGCTGCTGGTATGCTATATGAATTTTCATGTGGTTGCAAGTGCAACTCTTTCCTTAAACCCATTGCTTGTAGATCCAATCGAGCCTTAAAACTGTCTTTTGTTTTCTTCTCTATGTTCATCAATGTTCCAAAGACATTGTCACATATATTCTTCTCAATATGCATGACATCCAAGTTGTGTCGTAATTTTAGATGACTCCAATAAGGCAACTCAAAAAAAATGCTCTTCTTCCTCCAGTTGTACTCCAATACTGTACGTTTTCTCTTCTTCAAGTGCGGTGCCTTACCAAATCTAACTTCTTCAATGTTACTCAGCTGTTGTAACACATCTTCTTCAGATAGTTCTTTCGGTGGTGGCCTATGATCTTGTTTGCCATCAAAGATTACCGTCTTCCTGCGCCAACTATGATCCCTCGGAAGGAAGCGACGATGGCCCATATAACACGTTTTCTTACCATGCTTCAATGACAATGAACAAGTCTCAGTACTACATGTAGGACAAGCCAACTTTCCCTTCGTGCTCCACCCAGACAAATTTCCATATGCGGGGAAGTCATTTATTGTCCACAAGACCGCTGCATGCAATTGAAACGTCTGTTCTGCAAAAGTCTCATACGTTTGGACACCTTGACTCCACAACTCGTTTAACTCATCTACTAACGGTCGGAGATACACATCAATGTCATTCCCCGGTGACTTGGGTCCAGGAATAAGCAACGACATCATAAAAAATGATTCCTTCATACACAACCAAGGAGGTAAATTGTAGGGCATAAGTATCATATCTTCAGCCGTCTTGCTCGACGTAAACAATCTTTATAATCTGGGTTTCAATGGAAAGTACCTTAACACCTTTTGTGGAATTTTCTTACGCTTAGCTTCGTCATATTTCCACCTAGACTCTCCACATTGTGGACACTCCTCAACATTTTCATGTTCTTTCCAATACAATACACAATCATTTATACATGCATGTATGAGGATGTAACCAAGGCCCAAGTCTCGCATTAACGATTTTGCCTCGTAATGAGACTTAGGCAATGTCTCACCTTCAGGTAATACTTCTTTCAACAAGCCAAGTAACATGTCGAACGATTTGTTACTCCAACGATTTATTGTCTTTAAATGAAGTAACCTTGTAAGGAAATTCAACTTGAAAAAGTTCCGACACCCCGGATAGAGTGGACGTTGCGCATCCCTCAACAACCTACTAAACTTTTCTGATTCGGCATCACCCATAGGAGGAATATCCTGGCTAGTACTTGTCGCTGCAAAATCAGTATCCTCAATTGTTCCCCTTAACACATCCCCAATGATATCTTGCATATCGTCAACATCTTTACCCTCGTCATTACGCACAATTGGGTCAGCAAGGACTTCAGTGGCCTCAACTCTTTGGTGGAAGTCTTCACCATGATGAATCCACCAAGTGTAACCCTGGTCAATCCCAACTATGAACAAATCATCTTCCACTTTGTCCAATGTCTTGTGAATCATGTTCTTGCATTTTCGGCATGGACACCTAATTCTATTACCTGAATCTGCCCGATCTCTCGCAAATTCCATGAACTCCTTAACACCTTCTTTATACTCTGGGCCAAACCGATTCTTAGCTTGCATCCAACTTTATCCATATCTACAATGCAAAGATTAAAGTCAGGTTTAGTTTAGGTGACATGAGTTTAGGATTAGGTTTAGTCTAGGTTGAGATTTTCGAGTTCGAGATCGGGTTTAGGGTTAAGTTGCCGAGTTTGGGTCTCAGTTTAGGCCAGGTGAATGGATTTAGGAATAGGTGTAGGTTCAGGTTAGATGACATGAGTTTAGGATTAGGTTTAGGGCATAGGTTTGGATTTTTGGGTACGGGATCGGGTTTAAGGTCGCATTTTCGTGTTTGGGTCAAGGTTTAGGCTAGGTGAATGGATTTAGGAATAGGTGTAGGTTTAGGTTAGATGACATGAGTTTAGGATTAGGTTTAGGGCATAGGTTTGGATTTTTAGGTACGGGATCGGGTTTAGGGTCGCATTTTCGTGTTTGGGTCAAGGTTTAGGTTAGGTGAATGGATTTAGGAATATGTGTAGGTTTAGGTTAGATGACATGAGTTTAGGATTAGGTTTAGGGCATAGGTTTGGATTTTTGGGTACGGGATCGGGTTTATGGTCGCATTTTCGTGTTTGGGTCAAGGTTTAGGTTAGGTGAATGGATTTAGGAATAGGTGTAGGTTTAGGTTAGATGACATGAGTTTAGGATTAGGTTTAGGGCATAGGTTTGGATTTTTGGGTACAGGATCGGGTTTAGGGTCGCATTTTCGTGTTTGGGTCAAGGTTTAGGTTAGGTGAATGGATTTAGGAATAGGTATAGGTTTAGGTTAGATGACATGAGTTTAGGATTAGGTTTAGGGCATAGGTTTGGATTTTTGGGTACGGGATCGGGTTTAGGGTCGCATTTTCGTGTTTGGGTCAAGGTTTAAGTTAGGTGAATGGATTTAGGAATAGGTGTAGGTTTAGGTTAGATGACATGAGTTTAGGATTAGGTTTAGGGCATAGGTTTGGATTTGCGGGTTCGGGATCGAGTTTCGGGTTTGGTTCTCGTGTTTGGGTCAAGGTTTAGGTTAGGTGAATGGATTTAGGAATAGGTGTAGGTTTAGTTTAGATGACATGAGTTTAGGATTAGGTTTAGGGTATAGGTTTGGATTTGCGGGTTCGGGATCGGGTTTCGGGTTTGGTTCTCGTGTTTGGGTCAAGGTTTAGGTTAGGTGAATGGATTTAGGAATAGGTGTAGGTTTAGGTTAGATGACATGAGTTTAGGATTAGGTTTAGGGCATAGGTTTGGATTTGCGTGTTCGGGATCGGGTTTCGGGTTTGGTTCTCGTGTTTGGGTCTAGGTTTAGGTTAGGTGAATGGATTTAGGAATAGGTGTAGGTTTAGGTTAGGTGACATGAGATTAGGTTTAGGGCATAGGTTTGGATTTGCGGATTCGGGATCGGGTTTCGGGTTTGGTTCTCGTGTTTGGGTCTAGGTTTAGGTTAGGTGAATGGATTTAGGAATAGGTGTAGGTTTAGGTTAGGTGACATGAGATTAGGTTTAGGGCATAGGTTTGGATTTGCGGGTTCGGGATCGGGTTTAGGGTCGCATTTTCGTAGCTTATAGGGTCTAGGTTAAGAGTTAGATGAATTGAGTTTAGGTTTCAGGTTTAGCCATAGCTTATAGGTTTTAGTTTTAGGTTTATGGTTTCGGGTTTAGGGTGTAGGTCTTGGAGACTCAAGCAACTTAAGGATAGCTCCGTCGCACATCCGGGTCTGCTCCACACAAAGCAGGCCTGTCCAAATGGCCAGGCCACCCATATTCCTGTCCATAGGAAATGGACAGCTTCATCATGGTCATAACAGCGGTTCCCACCTTCCAAGGGACCCCCGCTCAACACCCGGATAGCTCCGACGCACATCCGGGTCTGCTCCATTAATTTCGAGCTAATACATAAACACGGGCCTGTCCAAATGGCCAGGCCACCCATATTGCTGTCCATAGGAAATGGACAGCTTCATCATCATGGTCATAACAGCGGTTCCCACCTTCCAGGGACTCCCGCTCAACACCCGGATAGCTCCGACGCACATCCGGGTCTGCTCCATTAATTTCGAGCTAATACATAAACACGGGCCTGTCCAAATGGCCAGGCCACCCATGTTGCTGTCCATAGGAAATGGACAGCTTCATCATCATGGTCATAACAGCGGTTCCCACCTTCCAGGGACCCCCGCTCAACAACCGGATAGCTCCGACGCACATCCGGGTCTGCTCCATTAATTTCGAGCTAATACATAAACACGGGCCTGTCCAAATGGCCAGGCCACCCATATTACTGTCCGTAGGAACAGGACAGCTTCTCATCATGGTCTAAACCGCGGTTTCCACCTTCCAGGGACCCCCGCTCAACATCAACATCAATCAACTACTCTTAATCACAAGTATCATGTTCGTCATCTAATTTGCCACTAAATGATAATATAATAAAATCAGTCGCCCATCCAAGGATGGATAGATTGAAATGCTATCATTATTTCCATTTAAATGCCCAAGCCTAAATTTCGACAGCATCTCCCCCTATCTCTCCAGATATATTTATCTTACATTTAATTTCCACGTCAACTATCCACACATTGTGTGGATTAAATTGACAATGGAATTAAACATAAGAAACATATCCAGAGAGAATAGGAGAGTTACCGCACGAAACTAATGACAGAGCATGTAAATGACAAACAACGATAACATTCCAATCTATCCAACCTTGGACTGTCCAACAGGACAATTTGGCAGATTTCTATACCTCCAAAACACACTTTATCTATGCTCGGCAATATAGAAATCTCCAAATGGGCTAACTGATTCTATTATACTACCATTTGTGGACAAAAAATAACTATTAATAATATGCCAAATACATCCACAACATACATCCACATAAATCAACCACGGGTAGCTCCGACGCACATCCCGGGTTTGCTCCATCAATTCCAGATACACAAGCACATGAAAATGACAGAATCATTAACACCATGAATCAAGTCTAATCAAATACCTAATGACTGCTACTTTCTCAACAAATAAGTATGTATGGGGCCCACCATGGGAATCGGATTGCGTGCGGAGTAACTCTGCACGCTCTTATCATGTAGAGTAAATTCAGTTGGGCCCACCTAGAATGTATGTGATTTATCTATTCCGTCCTTATGTTTTTTCAGCTCATTTTAGTGGTAGAGCCCAAAATTTAAGCATATCCAAATCTCAAGTGGACCATGCCATGGGAAACCGTGGGAATAATGATTTCCACCATTCCCAGGACCTACAGTGATCATTATTTGTCATCCAACCTATTCATAATATCACATGGATATGGATGAAGGGAAAACACAAATATCAGCTTGATCCAAAACTTCTGTGTCCTCTAAGAATTTTTCAATGATAGACATTCAGTTCACACTTGTGTTGTGGTCCACTTTAGATTTTGATATGCTTCATTTTTGGGCACCAGCGGTTCCCATCTTCGGGGGCCCCACAGCCAGTGGACAGCGACGTGGGCCCCACAGCCAGTGGACAGCGACGTGGGCCCCACAGCCAGTGGACAGCGACATGGACCCCACAGCCAGTGGACAGCAACGGTGGGCCCCACAATTATGTATTTCATTTTTTTTAATTTGTAAAACAAAATTTTGGATTTTAAATTTTTAAATCCCTAATTAGGGATTTTAATATTGAAATCCCTGATTAGGGGATTTTAATTTCGAAATCCCTAATTAGGGATTTAATAAATCAGTGGGCCCCACCAAATTGTAGACAGCTAAGGTGGACCCCACATGCAATGGACGATGGAAATCGACGGTGGGACCCACATGCAATGGACGATAGAAAGCGACGGTGGGACCCACCAACATGCATTGGACAGCGATGGTGAGACCCACATGCATTGGATTTTGGGAGTGGGCCCCACAATCAACAACGAGGAGAGAGGGAGAGAGGGGAAATGGAGCAGGAAGGAAGGGGGAGAGGGTTACCAGAGGAGGCGGTGGCGTACGGAGGTCGGTGGAGGCGAGTGGCGACCGGCGACAGTGGTCGGATGGGGGGGGGGGGGTCGGCTGAGGCGGTGGGCCGCCAGTGACGTTGACGGCCGGCGGTCGGAGCTGAGGGAGAGCCGAGATGGGTGGGCCGGCAGCGCGCGCGCGAGAGAGAGAAAGAGAGAGAGAGAGAGAGAGAGAGAGTGAGAGAGATGGAGAGAAATGAGGGAGGCCCGATCGGGTAAGTGAAATAAAAGACTTTTACCGACGAAAATTTTCGTCGATAAAAGCAACATTTTTCGTCGGTAAAAGACCTCTTTTTCACTTGGGCGGGAATCAAATATTATTACCGACAGGCAATAATCGTCGGGGAAAATGACTTTTGCCGACGAAAGTTTTCATCGGTAAAAGTCCTCTTCCTTAACTTACGCATATCCCACACATTATTACCGACAGACAATAATCGTCGCCAAAAAAGACTTTTACCGACGAAAATATTCATCGGTAAAAGCCAAATTTCTTACTTTATTTTTTAGCGACGGGTAGTTTCGTCGATAATAAACTTTTTACCGACGAAATCATGATTTCGTCGGTAAAAGTGTGTACTGGAATGTATTTTACCGACGATTACTTTATTTCATCGGGGAAATGGCTTTTTAGCGACGAAAATAATTTCGTCGGTAATACTTTCGTCGGTAAAACACCGTTTTCTTGTAGTGTCTTGATCATTGCATTAGCATAGTCCATAATTCTAGTGTATTGGAGGGCGAGATCCGAAGGTTTATGTGAAACGCACCCAACAAAGTGGTATCAGAGAGTTCAGGTTGTTTGAACGGTATGGGATCGGTTCTGAATTATGGAAGGTGGCTCATCAAGGATGATCAGCCTCAATAGTTCTAACTGGACCATATGGAAGGCTAAGATGGAGGACTTACTCTATTGCAAGGACTTGTATGCTCTAATTCTAGGCATATCGGCGAAGACAAAGGATATGTCAGATGATGATTGGAAGAAAGTGGACCGGAAGGCGGTGGGGTTCATTAGACAATGGTTGGATGATTCGGTTTTCCACCATGTGTCTACAGAGACCTCAGCTGCTAGCCTATGGCTGAAATTGCAAGGGCTGTATGAGAGGAAGACAGCCGGCAATAAGATATTCCTGATAAGACGACTTGTGAATCTCAAGTTCAAAGATGGTGGTTCTGTGGCTGAACACATGAATGAGGTCAGCAACATTGTGAACCAACTCTCCGCCATAAAGATGGTCCTGGATGATGAACTTCAGGCTTTGCTACTGCTTAGCTCATTACCTGACAGTTGGGAGACATTGGTGGCCGGTGTCTCTAAGTAACTCCACGCCAGACGGAAAGGTATCCATGGATCAGGTAACAAGCTGTCTCTTTAATGAGGAGACAAGGAGGAAGTCTCTAGGGTGTGCTCAACAAGAGGCCCTTGTGACACAAGATAGCGGGAGAGGAAAGAACAGAAAGGGCAGAAAGGCTCGAGATAAATCAAGAGGCAAGTCAGTTGCCTGGAAAGATGTTGAATGCTGGAATTGTGGCAAGAAGGGCCACTATAAGCATGAATGTCACAAGAAGAAGAGTGACAAGAAGGGTAAAGGAAATGAGAAGGAAGATGAATCAGATTGTACTGCGGTCGCTTCAGATGGTGACGTTGTTGTTATTCTTTCGGCAGATCACGATATTTGTCTCGCGGCTTTGAGTCAGGACACCGACTGGGTGATAAACTCGGGAGCCTCGTTTCCTGCGACTCCACGCAGAGATTTCTTCACAAGCTACAAGTCAGGTGACTACGGGACAGTGAAGATGGGAAATTCTGGTGTTTCGAAGATCATAGGGGTCGGTGATATTTGTTTGAAGACCGATGTGGGCTGCACATTGGTTCTCAGGGATGTGAGACACATTCCAGACCTTCGCCTCAACTTGATGTCGACGGGAAGGCTAGATGATGATGGTTATGAAAGCCGGTTAGTTGGTGGGCGCTGGAAGCTCATCAAGGGTTCGATGATCGCAGCCAGAGGAAAGAAGTGTTGCACCCTTTACAAGGCAAGTGTCAGTGTATGCAAGGGTGGATTGAACGCAGCGGAAGATTCAGCTACTGACGTGTGGCACAGGCGTCTAAGCCACATGAGAGAAAAGGGCTTCAGCTACTAGCAAAGAAGCAGCTCCTTCCAGACGTGACAGGTATACCTCTTAAAACTTGTATTGACTGTTTATCTGGGAAACAGCATAGAGTTTCTTTTGTTAAAACAACTTCTCATACTAATAAAGTACATGCATTAGATTTGGTTAATTCTGATGTTTGTGGTCCTATGAGGACAAAAACCTTGGGTGGGGCATTGTATTTTGTCACTTTTATAGATGATGCATCTAGGAGGGTTTGGGTGTATGCTTTGAAATCCAAGGACGAGGTCTTTGGTGTGTTTAAATTTTTTCATGCTATGGTCAAGAGGGAGACAGGCAGATCATTGAAGTGCATCCGCACTGACAATAGTGGTGAATACATACGTGACTTCCACGAGTATTGTAAGTCACTGGGTATACGGCATGAACAGTCAGTTCCCAAGACCCCCCAACATAATGGTGTGACTGAGCGAATGAATCGCACCATTGTAGAGAGAATCAGATGCATGTTATCCCATGCAAAGTTGCCCAAGATGTTCTGGGGAGAAGCAATGCACACGGCGGTGTATTTGATAAACAGGTCTCCATCAGCCCCGTTGAATGGAGAAGTACCTGAGAAGGTGTGGACTGGACATGATCCATCGTACAGTCATCTCAGGGTGTTTGAATGCAGGGCATCCGTTCACGTACCAAAGGACGAGAGGTCCAAGCTCGATATGAAGATCAGGCAGTGTGTGTTCTTAGGGTACGGTGATGAGAAGTTCGGTTACAGGTTGTGGGATCTGACCGAGAAGAAGTTCGTCAGGAGCAGAGATGTGGTTTTCATTGAAGATCAGTGTATAGAAGACATTGAAAAGCCAGAGAAGACCCAACCTAGTTCAGGTGAACTGGAAGATACGGATCCGATTACTCCTCCCGTGGTGCCTGATGACAGGGGAGTACAGTAAGGTGCAGAGGATGAGGGAGTCCCTACAGAAGATGGACAGGGGGAGCAGCCCCAACTTGATCCACCTGTTGAGCCACAAGTGAGGAGGACATCAAGGGACAGACATCCATCTAAGAAGTACTCACCGCATGAGTACATTATGCTCACTGATGGGGGAGAGTTAGAAGACTATTTCGAAGCCCTAGCCGACGAGCATAAGGGGGAGTGGTTGAAAGCTATGCAAGAGGAGATGGAATCCTTGCATAAGAACCACATTTATGACATGGTAAAATTGCCTAATGGCAAGAAAGCTCTGAGCAACAAGTGGGTGTTCAGAAAGAAGAATAAGCAGAAGAATTCACAAACAAGGTTCAAGGCCAGACTTGTTGTGAAAGGGTTTGGTCAGAGGAAAGGAATAGACTTTGAGGAGATATTCTCACCAGTGGTGAAGATGACATCCATACGGGTGTTGCTTGGGTTGGCGGCTAGCATGGATCTGGAGATAGAGCAGTTAGATGTCAAAACTGCATTTCTCCATGGTGACCTGGAAGAAGAGATCTACATGCGTCAACCAGAAGGGTTCGAAGTCAATGGCAAAGAGCATATGGTGTGCAGGCTTAGGAAGAGCTTGTATGGGCTGAAGCAAGCTCCTAGGCAATGGTACAAGAAGTTCGACTCGTTCATGTTGAAGCATGGATATGACAGAACGGAGTCGAACCACTGTGTGTTCACTCGCAGGTTCTCAGACGGTGATTTCTTAGTTTTGCTATTGTACGTTGATGACATGCTCATCATGGGAAAAGACATCAAGAAGATTGACAGGCTGAAACAGGAGTTGGGCAAGTCGTTTGCGATGAAAGACTTGGGCCCAGCCAAACAGATCCTAGGAATGGAGATAACCCATGACAGAAGTAGCAGGAAGTTTTGGTTGTCACAAGAGCGGTATATTGAGAAAGTCCTAGAGCGGTTCAACATGAATGCAGCGAAGCCGGTCAGTACTCCATTGGATGGTCACTTCAAATTGAGGGACAAGCAGTGTCCCAAGACGAAGGCGGAAGTAGAAGAGATGCGAAAGATACCCTACGCGTCAGCGGTAGGAAGTTTGATGTATGTTATGATGTATACGCGCCCAGACATAGCATATGCGGTTGGTGTTGTCAGCCGGTATTTTGTCAATCCTGGCAAAGAACATTGGGCAGCGGTGAAGTGGATACTGCGGTATCTGAGAGGCTCATCCAGGTTGAGCCTATGCTATGGTGACGGAAAACCTGTGTTAGAAGGCTACACAGATGCAGATATGGCAGGTGACATAGACTCCAGGAAGTCTACATCGGGGTTCATGTTCACGTTTGCAGGGGGAGCGGTCTCTTGGCAGAGCAAGCTACAGAAGGTCGTAGCATTGTCGACGACAGAGGCCGAGTACATCGCAGTCACAGAAGCATGCAAAGAGATGCTTCGGATGAAGAGGTTCCTAGAGGAACTCAACCTGAAGCAGGAGGAGCACGTGGTCTATTGCTGTAGCCATTCACTTGAGCAAGAATCCAAGTCAGCATTCCAAGTCGAAGCACATAGAGATTCAGTATCACTGGATCAGGGATACTTTGGAACAGAAGATGTTACAGCTTGAGAAGGTTCATACGGACGATAATGGGTCAGACATGATGACCAAGGCTTTGCTCAAGGGCAAGTTTGAGGTTTGCAGAAACCTGGCTGGCTTGAAGAAGATGAATTTCTCCTGAGTTGAAAAGGGGGAGATTTGATGGAGTTTTCCTCCTCATGTGTCAGAGGAGAGAGAGAGTTGCATCTGAGGATGGCCGGTCGCCCGGCCCAAAATGGCCCGGGCGACCGAAATTGGTCCGGAAGGCAGCAATGCTGCTGGACGGTTTTGGCTACAGCCGGGCGCCCGACGGTCAAAGTGACCTGGTGAACAATGACTTGGCCAGGCACCCGACCATGTTGGTCGCGACCGAAATTTGTTGTTTTCTCTGGATTTCTTGCTGGACTGTTTTGGGCCTGGCCGGGCGCCCGACGGTCTGGTTACTAGGCGCCCGACCCTACGCGGACTGCTTAGACGCAGTTTCCTATTTTGGCTCTGCTTCTTCCGTTTTTGTACTTAAAGAGTTCTAAAACGGGATTAAGGGATCCCATTGTATTGTAAACACGTCCAAGGTGAGAAAGAGAGAAAAAGGGGAAGAGAGAAAGAGAAGAGAGAAAAAGAGGAAGCTTGTAGAAGGGAGAAGTTGCTTGAAGAGGGATTCTTCTGCGCAACCGTCGTCTCAATGCTTCTATGTCCTCGGGATCGGTGAGATCGCTCCTCTTCTTTGTTATTCTCTTATTGTTTATCCATCCCAAGTGGGTGAAGAAGGTTTGATCCAAGCGGTATGTGCTTGAGATCGGTTGTAACAGTTCCCTGAGATAGTGGATTGTTGATCTGGACTAGGTCCCGTGGTTTTTACCTTTTTTGAGGGTTTTCCACGTAAAAACTCCTTGTGTCGTGTGGTTATTTGTTTATTCTTGATCATTGCATTAGCATATATAGTCCATAATTCTAGTGTATTGGGGGGCGAGATCCGAAGGTTTGTGTGAAACGCACCCAACACATTGATCACATTGTTTCAGCATATAAGACAACGAATAGGAGGGCAATATTTTTGGACTATGATGGTACCGTAATGCCCCAAACATCCATTAGTAAAACTCCCAGTGACGAGGTTATTTCTGTGCTGAATAGCTTGTGCAGCGATCCTAAGAACACCGTATTTATTGTTAGCGGCAGGGGGTGGAGCAGCCTGAGCGAGTGGCTTGCCCCATGCGAGACGTTAGGAATTGCGGCTGAGCATGGTTTCTTCATAAGGTATATCAGCTTGGCCTTATCAATTTTTAATTAGCTTGGAAATTTAATAATTTAAATTGCAGTATTAAGGTATGTTATGAAATGGGAATGGGATGTGTCTGTCGACTTGATACCATGTGTGTACCCTGTGTATAGATGCCCTGCAAGAAGATTAGTAATGTCTGCTCATCTGGTGCAACCCATGCATTTCGAATATGGACAGTTGGCCATTTTGTTATTTTTGTTTCTTTTGAACAGACATGACCCACTTGATGAGCAAATCAGTCGGATTTCTAGTTCTGGGCATCTATGTTGTGGTGATCTGATGAGCGGCTCTGATCTCCCACACGCATGTTCTGAGTCCTGTTAACGATTTTTTTAAATTTTTTTTAAATTTTTTTTAATGATTATGCTCTTAATCTTGTTGTAGGTGGGGTAAGGCTTCTGATTGGGAAACCTGTTCCCTAGCTGCTGACTTTGATTGGAAAACAATTGTGGAACCTGTAATGAGACTATATACGGAGACAACAGATGGGTCTTACATAGAATCGAAGGAAAGTGCGTTGGTCTGGCATCATCAAGATGCAGATCCCGATTTTGGATCCTGCCAAGCAAAGGAACTGCTAGATCATCTGGAGAATGTACTCGCAAATGAGCCCGTTGTTGTTAAAAGAGGTCAGCATATTGTGGAAGTTAAACCTCAGGTACAGTATTTTTGCAATATACTTAAGGGAAAAGATTGCATGTACTCGGTGTGCATTTGATAGTTGCTGCATACACATCTCCAACGTGTGTGGATCCAAAAACAGCTAAATATCTTTTTCAAAACAGGATTCCAAATTTCCATTTTGAAAATAGGTGTTAAATTCCTGCCCCACCTAATTTGGATGGAGGGACACTTGAATCATGGATGTGGCTGATTTTTGGGCCTTGGGCCTAATGTGGGTTGACACATCTGATGGTGGAATGGTTTTTGAGGCTGGTTCACAGGAGACCAGGCCTCCCTCACCCCCTGGCGCGCGCACACACACACACACACAGAGTTTACATGTTCGGGTATTTTTCATGACAACCAAAGTCGACACACTCGGATAACATTGCAGGGAGTGAGTAAAGGGTTGGTAGCGGAGAAGCTTCTTTCGACAATAGTGGGTAGTGGGAAGCAACCGGATTTCTGATGGAGTTTTCCTCCTCACGTGACAGAGGAGAGAGAGAGTGGACTGGGAGTGGCCGGGCGCCCGGGCCTCATTGTGGCTGGGAGACCGGAATTCATGTTTCTAGGCAGCTAGGCTGCTGGACTATTTTGTCCATTTCCGGGCGCCCCACGGTTTTGGTGACCGGGCGCCCCATGACCCGGTCGGGCGCCCGAGCATGTTGGTCCGGGCGCCCTGAAATTCAGATTTTCTCTAAGTGTTCTCGCTGGACTGTTTTTTGGTTGGCCGGGCGCCCCACGGTTTTGGTGACCGGGTGTCCGACATGGCGCGGACTGCTTGTACGCAGTTTCCTAATCTGGCTCTAATTCTTCCGTTTTTTGTACTTAAGCGCTCCAAAACGGGATTAGGGTATCCCATTGGGTTGCTAACATGTCCAAGGTGAGAAAGAGAGAAAAAGAGGAAGAGAGAAAGAGAAGAGAGAGAAAGAGGAAGCCTGTAGAAGGGAGAAGTTGCTTGAAGAAGGGTTCTTCTGCGCAACGGTCGTCTCAGCGCTTCTACGTCCTCGGGATCGGTGAGATCGTTTCTCCTTTACTATTTTCTTGTAGTTTATCCATCCCTGCATGGGTGAAGAAGTTTGATCCAAGCGGTGTGTGCTTGTGATCGATTGTAACAGTTCCCTAAGATAGTGGATTGTTGATCTGGACTAGGTCCCGTGGTTTTTACCTCTTTTGAGGGTTTTCCACGTAAAAACTCTTTGTGTTCGTGTGGTTGATGTTTATTCTTGATTATTGCATTAGCATAGTCCATAATTCTAGTGTATTGGGGGGCGAGATCCGAAGGTTTGTGTGAAACGCACCCAACAAAGTGGTATCAGAGCGTTCAGGTTGTTTCAACGGTGTGGGATCGGTTCTGAATTATTGAAGGTGGCTCATCAAGGATGATCAGCCTCAATGGTTCTAACTGGACCATATGGAAGACTAAGATAGAGGACTTGCTCTATTGCAAGGACTTATATGCTCCAATTCTAGGCATATCGGCGAAGACAAAGGATATGTCAGATGATGATTGGAAGAAAGTGGACCGGAAGGCGGTGGGGTTCATTAGACAATGGTTGGATGATTCGGTTTTCCACCATGTGTCTACAGAGACCTCAGCCGCTAGCCTATGGCTGAAATTGCAAGGGCTGTATGAGAGGAAGACAGCCGGCAATAAGATTTTTCTGATAAGACGACTTGTGAATCTCAAGTTCAAAGATGGTGGTTCTGTGGCTGAACACATGAATGAGGTCAGCAACATTGTGAACCAGCTCTCCGCCATGAAGATGGTCCTGGATGATGAACTTCAGGCTTTGCTACTGCTTAGCTCATTGCCTGACAGTTGGGAGACATTGGTGGTGTCTCTAAGTAACTCCGAGCCAGACGGAAAGGTATCCATGGATCAGGTAACAAGCTGTCTCTTCAATGAAGAGACAAGGAGGAAGTCCCTAGGGCCTGCTCAACAAGAAGCCCTTGTGACACAAGATCGGGGGAGAGGAAAGAACAGAAAGGGCGGAAAGGCCCGAGATAAATCAAGAGGCAAGTCAGTTGGCCGGAAAGATGTTGAATGCTGGAATTGTGGCAAGAAGGGCCACTACAAGCATGAATGTCACAAGAAGAAGAGTGACAAGAAGGGTAAAGGAAAGGAGAAGGAAGATGAATCAGATTGTACTGCAGTCGCCTCAGATGGTGACGTTGTTGTTATTCTTTCGGCAGATCACGAAACTTGTCTCACGGCTTCGAGTCAGGACACCGACTGGTTGATAGACTCGGGAGCCTCGTTTCATGCGACTCCACGAAGAGATTTCTTCACAAGCTACAAGTCAGGTGACTATGGGACAGTGAAGATGGGAAATTCTGGTGTTTCGAAGATTGTAGAGGTCGGTGATATTTGTTTGAAGACCGATGTGGGCTGCACATTGGTTCTCAGGGATGTGAGACATATTCCAGACCTTCGTCTCAACCTGATGTCGACGGGAAGGCTGGATGATGATGGCTATGAAAGCCGGTTTGCTGGTGGGCGCTGGAAGCTCATCAAGGGTTCGTTGATCGCTGTCAGAGGAAAGAAGTGTTGCACTCTTTACAAGGCAAGTGTCAGTGTATGCAAGAGTGGATTAAACGCAGCGGAAGATTCAGCTACTGACGTGTGGCACAGGCGTCTAGGCCACATGAGTGAAAAAGGGCTTCAGCTAGTAATGAAGAAGCAGCTCCTTCCAGACGTGACTGGTATACCTCTCAAAACCTGTATTGACTGTTTATCTGGGAAACAGCATAGAGTTTCTTTTGTTAAAACTACTTCTCATACTAATAAAGTACATGCATTAGATTTGGTTTATTCTGATATTTGTGGTCCTATGAGGACAAAAACCTTGGGTGGGGCATTGTATTTTGTCACATTTATAGATGATGCATCTAGGAGAGTTTGGGTGTATGCTTTGAAATCCAAGGACGAGGTCTTTGGTGTGTTTAAACTGTTTCATGCTATGGTCGAGAGGGAGACAGGCAGATCATTGAAGTGCATCCGCACTGACAATGGTGGTGATTACATAGGTGACTTCCACGAGTATTGCAAGTCACTGGGTATACGGCATGAACAGTCAGTTCCCAAGACCCCCCAACATAATGGTGTGGCTGAGCGAATGAATCGCACCATTGTAGAGAGAATCAGATGCATGTTATCCCATGCAAAGTTGCCCAAGATGTTCTGGGGAGAAGCAATGCACACAACGGTGTATTTGATAAACAGGTCTCCATCAGCCCCGTTGAATGGAGAAGTACCTGAGAAGGTGTGGACTGGACGTAATCCATTGTATAGTCATATCAGGGTGTTTGGATGCAGGGCATCCGTTCACGTACCAAAGGACGAGAGGTCCAAGCTCGATATGAAGATCAGGCAATGTGTGTTCTTAGGGTACGGTGATGAGAAGTTCGATTACAGTTTGTGGGATCCGACCGAGAAGAAGCTCGTCAGAAGCAGAGATGTGGTTTTCATTGAAGATCAGTGTATAGAAGACATTGAAAAGCCAGTGAAGACCCAACCCAGTTCAGGTGAACTGGAAGACACGGATCCGATTACTCCTCCCGTGGTGCCTGATGACGAGGGAGTACAGCAAGGTGCAGAGGATGAGGGAGTCCCTACAGAAGATGGACAGGGGGAGCAGCCCTAACTTGATCCACCTGTTGAGCCACAGGTGAGGAGGACATCAAGGGACAGACATCCATCCAAGAAGTACTCGCCGCATGAGTACATTATACTCACTGATGGGGGAGAGCCAGAAGACTATTCTGAGGCCCTAGCCGACGAGCATAAGGGGGAGTGGTTGAAAGCTATGCAAGAGGAGATGGAATCCTTGCATAAGAACCACACCTATGACATGGTGAAGTTGCCTAAGGGCAAGAAAGCTCTGAGCAACAAGTGAGTGTTCAGAAAGAAGAATGAGCAGAAGAATTCACAGACAAGGTACAAGGCCAGACTTGTTGTGAAAGGGTTTGGTCAGAGAAAAGGAATAGACTTCGAGGAGATATTTTCACCAGTGGTGAAGATGACATCCATTCGGGTGTTGCTTGGGTTGGCGGCTAGCATGGATCTGGAGATAGAGCAGTTAGATGTCAAAACTGCCTTCTTCCATGGTGACCTGGAAGAAGAGATCTACATGCGTCAACCAGAAGTGTTCGAAGTCAAGGGCAAAGAGCATATGCTGTGCAAGCTTAGGAAGAGCTTGTATGGGCTGAAGCAAGCTCCTAGGCAATGGTACAAGAAGTTTGACTCGTTCATGTTGAAGCATGGATATGACAGAACGGAGTCGGATCACTGTTTGTTCACTCGCAGGTTCTCAGATGGTGATTTCTTAGTTCTGCTATTATATGTTGATGACATGCTCATCATGGGAAAAGACATCAAGAAGATTGACAGGCTGAAACAGGAGTTGGGCAAGTCTTTTGCGATGAAAGACTTGGGCCCGGCAAAACAGATCCTAGGAATGGAGATAACCCGTGACAGAAGCAGCAGGAAGCTTTGGTTGTCACAAGAGCGGTATATTGAGAAAGTCCTAGAGCGGTTCAACATGAATGCAGCGAAGTCGGTCAGTACTCCACTGGATGGTCACTTCAAATTGAGCGACAAGCAGTGTCCCAAGACGAAGGCGGAAGTGGAAGAGATGCGGAAGATATCCTACGCGTCAGCGGTAGGAAGTTTGATGTATGATATGGTGTGTACGCGCCCAGCATAGCATATGCGGTTAGTGTTGTCAGCCGGTATCTTGCCAATCCTGGCAAGGAACATTGGGCAGCGGTGAAGTGGATACTACGGTATCTGAGAGGCTCATCCAGGTTAAGCCTATGCTATGGTGACGGAAAACCTGTGTTAGAAGGCTACACAGATGCAGATATGGCAAGTGACATAGACTCCAGGAAGTCTACATCGGGGTTCATGTTCACGTTTGCAGGGGGAGAGGTCTCTTGGCAGAGCAAGCTACAGAAGGTCGTAGCATTGTCGACGACAGAGGCCGAGTACATTGCAGTCACAGAAGCATGCAAAGAGATGCTTTGGATGAAGAGGTTCCTACCGGAACTTAGCCTGAAGCAGGAGGAGCACGTGGTCTATTGTGATAGACAAAGTGCTATACACTTGAGCAAGAATCCAAGTCAGCATTCCAAGTCGAAGCACATAGAGATTCGGTATCATTGGATCAGGGATACTTTGGAACAGAAGGTGTTACAGCTTGAGAAGGTCCATACAGATGATAATGGGTCAGACATGATGACCAAGGCTTTGCTCAAGGGCAAGTTTGAGGTTTGCAGAAACCTGGCTGGCTTGAAGAAGGCGAATTTCTCCTGAGTCGGGAAGGGAGAGATTTGATGGAGTTTTCCTCCTCACGTGACAGAGGAGAGAGAGAGAGTGGACTAGGAGTGGCCGGGCGCCCGGGCCTCATTGCGGCCGGGCGACCGGAATTCATGTTTCTGGGTAGCTAGGCTGCTGGACTGTTTTGTCCATTTCTGGGCGCCCCACGGTTTTGGTGACCGGGCGCCCCATGACCCGGCCGGGCGCCCGAGCATGTTGGTCCGGGCGCCCGAAATTCAGATTTTCTCTAAGTGTTCTCGCTGGACTGTTTTTTGGTTGGCCGGGCGCCCCACGGTTTAAGTGACCGGGCGCCCGACATGGCCCGGACTGCTTGTACGCAGTTTCCTAATCTGGCTCTAATTCTTCCGTTTTTTGTACTTAAGCGCTCCAAAACGGGATTAGGGTATCCCATTGGGTTGCTAACACGTCTAAGGTGAGAAAGAGAGAAAAAGAGGAAGAGAGAAAGAGAAGAGAGAGAAAGAGGAAGCTTGTAGAAGGGAGAAGTTGCTTGAAGAAGGGTTCTTCTGCACAACGGTCGTTTCAGCGTTTCTACGTCCTCGAGATCGGTGAGATCGTTTCTCCTTTACTATTCTCTTGTAGTTTATCCATCCCTGCATGGGTGAAGAAGTTTGATCCAAGCGGTGTGTGCTTGTGATCGGTTGTAACAGTTCCCTAAGATAGTGGATTGTTGATCTGGACTAGGTCCCGTGGTTTTTACCTCTTTTGAGGGTTTTCCACGTAAAAACTCTTTGTGTTCGTGTGGTTGATGTTTATTCTTGATTATTGCATTAGCATAGTCCATAATTCTAGTGTATTGGGGGGCGAGATCCGAAGTGTTGTGTGAAACGCACCCAACAATTTCATCTTGTGCATCGGAGATGACCGATCGGATGAGGATATGTTTGAAAGCTTCTCGAGTACAGTTGCTAATCCGTCGTTCCATGAAGCCCCCGAGATTTTCGCATTCACAGTTGGGCAGAAGCCAAGCAAGGCTAAATATTATCTAGATGATACAGTGGATGTTGTGAAATTGCTTTATGGTCTTGCTGATGCTTTGAGTCAGCAGCCAAAACATACAGAGATGCTCGAGTTTCATTTGAGAGTACTGCGTGATGTAGGCAAAGAAGGTGGATTGTGATGTTGGGAATGGAAGTTGGATTGAAGCAGAAATGGTTTGATGTGGATTTTATTTTGGACTATCCACCAAACACAAGGGAGCTTAGGTGATTAGTGTTAATATTCTCATGATACATGGTGGTTGTCGGACATGCAGTTTTGGTTATCTTTGCAATGGAGAATGGTGGTTGCAGAAGCATGATGGGCAACTAACATATCTGAATCTGGATAATGAAGATGACAACGACATTGATGTTCCTGGTCAGCGCACATTGCTTCTGATGTGGAATTGCTGATGATGTTCAAGAGTACGTTTTATTTGATCTAAATGCACCATTTTTTATACAGGCACTGGTTATTCACACAGGAATTATTTCATTTTTATGGCAAACAATCCATATTGAATCATATTGAATGAAAATGCAACTTGAGAATGTTTTTTAACCATCTATTTATATGGCCATCCTTTAGATGGTTTGGATTCTTTTGGTGTGATTTTAGTGATGTAACTAATATTTAGATTGTCAGGAAGCATAATTAGTGTGACATGTGTATGGCAGACATGTGCATAGTAGCACTTTTGTTTACCCGTGCGACTCTCCAAGGGAGCTCAAAGGCATTTCACCCCCATTTACTTCCAAATCCTATATCGTAAAGAGGATTTCATTTACATGCACATTTACTAATATTTCATTTCATTCACTCCCACTTACTCCCATCCAAACACACCACAATACGTTTTCCTCTATGCACTTCCAATTTCACCCATGTACCTCCATTTACTCCTATCCAAACGGACCCTTAGTGACTTTCCAGTACCAACTTGGTACTGGTAGGTGTTGGAAAATAGCACAATGTTGTATGTGTTTTATCCATGCTGTCCATTTATTTTCCCATATCACTTTAGGACATGAGCCCAAAAAATATGGCAAATCCAAATCTCAGATAGACCACACCATAGGACACAGTGGTGATTCAACTCCCACCATTAAAAACTTCTTAGGGCCCAAAAGTTTTGGATGTAGCCAATGTTTGTGTTTTCCCTTCATCCAAGTATGTGTTACCTAATCAATGCATTTGATGTCCAATAAACAATACAATGGACCCTAGAAAGTTTTTAATAGTGGGCGTTCAACTGTCACTGTTTCCCGTTGAGTGGTCCACCTGAGATTTACATCTGCCTCATCATTGGATTCATGCCTTAAAATGAGCTGCTAAAATGGATAGTCAGAGTGGATAAAACACATACATCATGGCGAGGCCCATAACAACGACCAACACCAATATCTGGGTACCAGAGGGTCACTAAGTCTGAGTTTGTATGACCTAATTAATTTGGGAATGGATTAGATGCAGGCCAGTGCAGCCCTTACAATGGGGCCTACCTTGATGCATGTATTTTACATCCATTTTTCCATAAGCATAAGCCCAAAAATGAAACAGATCCCATTCTCAAGTGGCCCATATTATAGGAAAGAGTGGTTATTGACCATAACATACTTCTTGTGTGCTTATATTTGTTTTTTTCCTTCATCCAGGCTTGGGTGACATTATCAACAGGTTGGATGTTAAATAAACATTACAGAATGTAATGTGGGCCCTTGGAAGTTTTTAATGGTGTGGTGTTCAATCACAATTGTTTCCTATAGTATCGTTCACCTGAGATTTGGATTTGGTTCATTTTGGGCTTATGCCATGAGATTATGTGGCAAAACGGATGGATGTCATGGATATAGAGTATGAACATTAAGGTGGGCACAATAAGGGTTGCACAATGTTGGGCGAGGTCGGGCCGTACCAAATCCCACTCTTAAAAGGAGAGATGAGGATTGAAAAGTTTAATGATTTGAATTTCAAATTTTAAAAATGTAGATGGAAAATTAATTACATCTATTTGAAGGATCTTTATCTTCCTCTTAGAGGAAAATAAAAAAATAAAAAAAGAATCAAAGAAGATGTCCAATGGCGATTAGGAAGTGCTTGACAAAAAGGCTTTGGGAACGATTCGAATTTCTATGGTAAAATCTGTTGCATTCAACATCTCAAAGAAGAAGACCATAAAGGATCTTATGGCATATTAGGGATGTACAAAAAATCATCTGCTTCCAACAAGGTTCTTCTAATGAAGAGGTTGTTCAATATGAAGATGACCCCCCACTAAAAATATTTATTAGTCACATGTGCCAAATGAAAGCTCGATAATACTGTTTTCTTCATGAGACCAACTCTTTATCTCAGTTAGGAAAGGGAAGATTGCTTTTCATGGAGAGAGAATGTGGTGGTTGGAATGTGTTCTAGCATGTTATTACCCAACGAATCTGGCCCTTCATTTCATTCACTGTCTATATAATATTTAAAAACTGGATGGATCAAACACGTGACATAACCATGACACGATTTGTAGATGTCACCACGTACGGCAGATGAATACTTCATAGATCTCACACACGTGTGACAACACACATGCAGACCTCATGCGAATAGTAGCAAGAGAGAAACCAGACTCTTTATTAAAAGAAATTTTCTCTCACAACTGCAATTCCTACACAAAGAAAACCCCCTCTATAGTGGGAGTAACAACTACTATTGTTCCTAATCCAATGTTAGAACATAGCAAACTAAACTAAGCCTAAAAGTAAGAAAAACTTCAGCAAAAAAGGGAACATCATCAAGTACTTCTGAAGAACACCGCCATTGCCAAACCTTGTAGTGATTTCTACTTCTTCCACATGCTCCATACCATGCTTAATTAATGTTATCTGCAGTCACCACCAACCTGTTTCCTTCATAAGGCTGAAACTGTACAAACTCTTGTTTGTCACCAGTCTTGTAATTTGAAAACCCCAAAGCAATGATCCAATCGTTGGCATATTCCTTTAACACCTATGCCATGCGCAATAATCCAATGTCATGTTTGTTTGATCAGAATATTTTGTGTCATCCATATTGATGCATGAGGTCTAATCAACATAATCGAATGGAGTGTGGATCATCTGTGTTGAAGACAGAAAAATTCAGTGCCGTCTATTCTCATTGGTACACGTCATAGCCAATAACGCCAGCTAAAAAAACCAGCCGATTTTCTCTCTCACGTATGGATTGCGTGCTACACAACTACTTTTACAGTGTGGAATTTCCCTGGGCCTCATCCTAATTTTTCTGTTAGATCAGAACCGTCCATCAATTTTTTTCAGATTATTCTAAAGCATAAGATAAAAAATAAGCACATCTAAAGCTCAAGTGGACCACACAACAGAAAGCATTGGATTGAACGACTAATGTTAAAACCTTCCTACGGTCCACTTTGAGGTTTATTTGCCATCTAACCCCTTTATAAGATCACTTAGACCTTGATTCAGGGAAAACACAAACATCAGCTTGATCAGAGCTGTCTATTGCAACAAGAAGTTTTCAATGGTAGGTTTTCATTTCCCACTCTTTCCCGTCGTGTGGCCCACTTGAGCCTTGGATCTGATTTATTTTCAGCCTCGTGTCTAAAAGGTATGAAAAAAAATGATTGGACTGTGTGGATCTAATACATACATACATCATGATGGACCCCACAGAAGTTCCACCTTTCAACTGTTCCGGTTTTCTTCTCTCTAGCTAAGAGCGGAATTTCTTTAGGTGGGAAATTTACGCGGGCCCATGATGACTTATTTCTTAGATCCACACCGTCCATATAATTTTTCAGATCTTTCTAGGTTATAAACCTAAAAACAAGTTAGATCCAAAGCTCAACGGGAATACACCATAGGAAACAGTGGAATTGATGCTACCGTTGAAAACTTCTTAGGGCCCAGACGGCTCTGATCAAGCAGATATTTGTGTTGTACCTACATCCAGGTATGGGTGGACTTATGAACTGGTTAGATGTTAGATAAAGCCTCACGCTTGGCCCGAGGAAGGTTTCAACCAAAGTTTGTGTAATCCTGACTACTTTCTTTTGGTGTGGTCCACTTGAGAGTTGGATGTACCTTATTTTTGGAACCATGCTCTATACCTATTTGGAAAAATTGATAGACGGTGTGGATGTAAGACAGAGGTTATGGTGAAGGGCGGTGAAGTTCCATACGTTAAAAGATTGCTATGTAGCACGCAATGTACCCGAAGAGACAACACGGGATATTTTGTGAGATGGAGATAACGGAAATGATGTGGCCCCGTAGCCGAACGAGAAGCGACCGCACTGGAATTTACTGTGCTTTCAACACAGATGATCCTCACTCAATCTAATGACATAATTTCTATGGTAAGGTATAGTATCTTAGATCCAATCTTTTGGTCAAGGAGCGAAAGAAAGGATGAAAAAAAAGAAACGTCGATTGTTTCTATGGTAAGTTATAATATCTTAGATTTCTCTTGAAAATCTGATTAATCAAACTGCTCATCTCCAGTTTTGGCCCAATCAAACCATTCCCGGTCCAGTCATATAGTTGGTCTTCAATATCAACGCAATTAAACTGTTGTTCTTCAAGATCCAACCAATTGCATCATTCTTCTCCAATTTTGGCCAAATTAAACCGTTCACCTCTAATATTAGTGTAATCATATGAGCTGATCTTCAACACTGGCCCAATCAACCGTTGATATCCAATATCCGACTAATAATACCACTCATCTTCAATTAGGGTCAATCATACCATTTATCTTTAATAATGGCCGCAGTACTAGACAATTTATCTTTGATATTGGCTCAATGATCAGACTGTTTATTTCTAATATGATTCGAATCAAACCATTTGTCTCCAACATATTACTCCAATCTGTTGATCTTTAATATAGGCCCAATTAAACCATTAATCTCCAACTAGACCGTTGATCTCTGATATTAATCCAATCAGTCATTGATCTTCAATTTTAGCATAATCAAACTGTTCATCTTTAATAACATTCTAATTGGACAATTCAGCTTAGACATTGATTCGATTATTAATCACCAATATCCACCTAGTGGAACTGTTGATCTTCAATATTGGTCCAATGGTACCATTCATCTACAATTTTGGTCCAGTCAAATTGTTCATGTTTGACTTCAAATCAATTACACCGTTAATCTTCAATGGCCCAACTGGACCATTGCACCATTGGACCATTCGTTTTCAATTTCGCCACATCATGTCATTCATCTTTTCCATTGGTCCAATCAAACGGTTCATCTTTAGAAAAGTTCAAACAAGAACATTTGACTTCGACACCAGTCAAATCATTCTATTAATCTTCAATATTGGGCCAACAGACCATTCAGCCATAATTTCAGCCTAATCATATTATTGATCTTTGATGTCAGTACAATTTGGGTCCAATCACTCTTAAAAATCATTAAAGTTGATTATACTAATTGTCCGATCATGGTATGAAAATTAAGTGTGCATATTGAATAAAATAAAAATAAAAAAAAAGGTGTGCTTATTGATTATAAAGGGTCCAGCCATTGATTGGAGTATACATGATGTGGGGGTGCACTTATAATTGTCAATTGAAATGAAGGGCCGAAAGAGATGAGGGGAGAGGGTGAGAGAGGTGTGAGAGTAGTTGTAGAATGACTTAATAGTAGAAATATAATTAGGTTCTCTCAATTAAGAAATGTATTGAAATTAGAATAATAATGGGTATTTCAAACACCTTTCATTAGCATAATATATTATGGAAAACAGTATTTTTATAATCTATAAGTAGGTCCAAAATGAGCTGTCTAAATGGGCCCTAATTGTTAAAGATGAAATGATCGTGAATTTAATTCCCTAGACACTCATAAAGTGGCCCATCGATTCTAGATTGATGTATATGTATGGCTCGTCTACACTAAACGGAATCCTTTGGATGCTGTTTGCCCACAAATATGCAAAGACAGCTCATATATACATGCCAGCGAATGTACCAGCATGGCACGTAGGTATTAGATCTAATCCATCTTTCAGGGTTCCAAAGATGTAGATGCCATGTCCCAAGAATTAGATCGGTCCATGAATCAAGGTGGCCACGATTGATGGAACAGATGTATTGTGGAACAAAATCTGGTTGATATTTTATAAGCCGTCCACATATTATAATCTTCGCTCCCATGATATGTGGAGTAGCTTGATATTTTGGGTAAGAAAATCGACTAAGTTGGATGGTTCTAACCCTTGTTAATGACTGATTAGATTAACAACTGGAACCCATGTTAACAAGTGGCCCCACATTAGATGGACCATGCGGTGAAGACCTTACTAAGTTGGATGGTTCTAACTTCTAACCCTTAATCAGCTGCCCTCAATAAACAGTGAAAAATATGCCAACCGTCCTCAGTTGGCGAAAATTTGGATGGCTAAAATCTTTCCATCTCCTGAGTTTTAGGGCATGATCCATCCATGGTGGGGGCCATCAAATCAATGGACTGGATCTTCCTCCTTCATAGTTGCTACCGCTAATCTAACAATTGTGATAAATGCTGCCTGCTTTGCACTTTTTTTTTTTTTCGTTCTCAAAAACTGATTTGCATTGAGAGACAAAAATGAGTACAACTTCCTTCGCGGCCTGCCTATATTATAACCCAACACTACCAAATCAACCAAGACGCAAGCTACCCAAACCTATTTTATCTAGAAACAGGTGCCCCCAGATTAGGGGAGGCAAGTCTCCCGCAGAAATGATCACGTGGTGAGCTTGAGAGGAGCTTCCCCACCTCGCTAGGCTATCCAGAACCTAGGCGAGTGGCAAAATCCTAACCGACACCCTATCTAAAAGGGAGACAAATCTTGCCCTCCAATACCACATGGCCCATGGTGACAACCATCACTTTCGAATCGCTAACTACCCCAATGGCCTCAAATCCCTGGACAATGCAAAGAGACAACCCCTCAATGATCGCCCTCGCTTCTGCTCGGGTATTGGACCCAAATTTGTAGCCGGAGGAGAAGGCAAAAAGGAGATCCCCTCACCGGTTCCTGCATACACTGCCACCCCCAGATAAGCCGGGATTACCACGAGCCAATCCATCCACACCGATGCTGACCCAGCCCTCTTGCGTACTGGCCCACTTGACAACTTCCACACCCCAAGCAGGCAGCCAAGAACCCTCTGTACCTAAAGCAGATAAAGCAGCAGCCCCTCCTCTGGACACCCATTTCGACCAAGCTTTATGATCACCTGCTATTCTGTAGAGATTCCACGCTGAGCTGACAGCAAACTCACCTGAGGAGGAGCCCACCCATATGCATTTGTCATCCAAGGCTGAGGTGCAAAAGCCTTCGTCCTTAATGAAGTCTAAAACAACTTGAGGTAGAAGCGACTGGAGCTGAATATCCTACTTCAAACTGTTCTGATCCACAGCCTCGTTGACACAGAACCCGGCCAGATTGGGAGGCGTAGGCTACCTGCACCACTCACGCAAGGGCCCCAAGCCTGTCCAGTCTACCTCCCAGAATTTGCTGGTTCCACGCCCCATTAGCCAGCGAGCATTACTGAAAATTGCTGGAATCAGATGCTTGATGCACTTCCAGAAAGGATAGGCATATCTGTAACCGTTCCAATCTTCAGAAGGGGAGAGATCCCTGTAATACTTCGAGCTGAAAAACATCCCCCAACTACTAGCCGCTGATCGGAACTTGGCGTTCCACGCCATCTTCATTCTGAATGCTTTCATGACAGAATTGAGGCCTCTAACGCCCAGGCCCCCTTCGGATTTCGGCATCGAGATTTTCGTCCAGCTTGCCCAGTGCAATTTCTTCTTACCCCCTTCCTAGCTCCAGAAAATGTTACTGAAAGACTTCTCCAGGAAAGACAATACAGAGGAAGGCACCTCCACTGCTGCGAGAGTATGGATGGGGATGCTGTTGAGAATGTGCTTAATTAGGGTAGTCTCCCTGCGTGTCCCAGAATTCTTCCCTGCCACCCTGCGATGCGCCCCGCAATCTTGTCGAGCAAAGGCTGGAAGAAGGTACAACGCACTCTCCTTCTGAAAATGGGCACTCCCAGGTAAGTGAATGGGGCGTCTCCTCTTGGGAAGCCCAGAACCCTTTCGACCACTCTATTATAGCGGTTCACCCCCTGGTAGGAGGATAACACGAAGGTGCTCTTGTACTTTATCTTCTGACCAGACGCTCTTTCATACCTGCTAAGAAATTTGGAGATAATCCGCAATGAATGACAACTCCCATTCACAAAAATATTAGTATCATCTGCCGCGAAAAGGAGGGAAACCATATGACAGCCTTGATGCGTCTTGTAGGGATGGTGAAAGCTTCTCTCAATGAGACGTTTATAGCCCCTGTTAAGAACTTCCACGGCTAAGATGAATAGGCTAGGAAATAAGGGATCCCCTTAGCGCAAGCCCCTAGAGGACTTGAAGAAGCCACAAGGTTCACCGTTGATCACCACTAAGAACAAGTAGTTGTTCCAACATTTTTCCACCACGCTAACCCATCGATCATTGTAACCGAATTTGGATAGAACCACCTTCAGTAATCCCCAATCCAGCCTGTCGTAGGCATTTTCCATATTCAGCTTCATCTCTATGTTTCCTCCTCTAATCTTTTTGTCCATGTTCTGAAAGATCTCCTGGGCCAGCGCGTGGCTATCCGCAATAGATCTCCCCTGCACAAACGCCCCCGATTCCGCTGAAATGATGTTGGGAAGAATCCTGCTTAACCTATCTGCAACAATTTTGGAGAAAATTATATAAACACAGTTGCATAGGCTAATAGGACAAAAATTCAAAATTTTAGAGGGAGATCTCTTCTCGGGATAAGGCAAAGTAAGGTCGCAAAGTAAGGCCAAAGAGAAGGCCCTAGGGAGGTCCTCGCCTATAAAGAAAGATTGAGCCACCAGAAGGAGGTCATGTCCGATAGTTCTCCCAGCACCCCCTGAAGAAGGCAGCCGAAAAGTCATCGAGCCTGAGAGCCCCATCAACAGGCATGGCAAGGCAGCGTTATGAACCTCCTCGAGCGTGGGGTCAGCCAAGAGCATAGCATTATCTTCAGGAGTGACACTGTCAGGAATCACATCTAAAAGGTCCCCAGCTGGAACAGATTGTTCAGCTTCCAACAGCCATGAGAAGAAATCCACTGCTGCCTGCTTTATAATGCTTTGCTCCGATGCAACTACCCCTGATCCAATGTCCATGGATAAGACCTTCAACCTCCTGACTTGTTTGGTTGCTAAGCAGTAGAAGAATTTCATGTTTCTATCACCTTTTAGCAGCCATTGGTTCCTTAACTTTTGCTTCCAAAAAATCTCTTCCTGTAATTCCATTGGTGACAGATTTTCCTTGGCCGCTTTCAGCTGCTCTAAAATATGGGAATTTGAAGATTCTTGGGCAATGGAGTCGAACTCATCTTCAGCCGCCTTCAGATTCTGAAAAACGTTACCAAAGACCTCTTCATTCCAGATCTTCAGCGCATTCTTTACACTCTTCAGCTTTCTTTGTACGACTAACAAAGATTGGCCTACTATGTCTGAGACAGAGGCTTCCCTAACCAGTTGTTGAAAAGAGTCGTGGAGCATCCACATGCATTGAAAGCAAAAGGAAATAGAGCCGGGTAGAGTCTCAGCCGGGAAGGATAAAAGTAGAGGGGCGTGGTTGGAGTTAACTCTAGCTAGGTGGGACACACGGAAGGAAAGGAAAGCGACCTGTTCAGTCTTGCCCACACTCTAGCCATACCCGATTGGCTGTTACACCAAGTGAAGTGGCTTCCCACAAACCCAGCATCAATCATCCCTGCATGATCTAGTGCTTCAGCAAACTCCCTAGAACTATGCACATCTGGTGGGTTGCTTCCCCTCCTTTCCTCAGAACCCAACACTGCATTGAAATCCCCGCATACGACCCCAGGAACCTGGATCGACGATACTGGCAGTCCCAATTGCTTCCACAACTGTCTTCTAAGAATTCTGGAGCATTTCATGCAGACAAAGGATGCAATTACAAAGTCCAATCTCTCCGGAAAACTCACAGTTAATGTTAAGATCTGGTTTGAAGTTCCAAGCAACTGGACAGACATAAAGGATTTGTGGAAGACCCACACTTTACCTCCCTCCTCTGCATTAGACCAAGACGAGTGGAAGCCTAACTTGAGGCCTATACTGACCCTCTTGTCCTCACCCAGCAATTGCTCCAAATAACCACAATAACTGGGTTATGTTTCCCAAAGGCTTCTTAAGAGATCTTAAAGTAGGAGTGTTTCCTACTCCCAGAGCATTCCACACAAGACAGCTATCCATCAGCAACCTTATCTGATTACTCAGATCTCTTCAATTTTCTCAGCCCCCCATTCCAAGCATCTGATTTTCCTCCCTTCCCCTTAGCCTTAGCAGCCGCATCTTGAGATTGAGGCACATCTGGAACAGCGGCACTACCAACACACCCTACTAAAACTGTAGGTGCACCTCCTCCATCAGTCAGGGGGGTAGTCCCCGGAGGCAATTAGCCTCCCTGTCCATCAGTCGATCCCATGCCTGGTTGGAGCACAATCACTTTCAAGACAGAAACTGTTTGATGGTTCTGCAATGAAGTAGCCTCCGTTTTTGTCGGCACTCTATTCTCAACACGTCCAGCAGAATCCTCCAACTGACTAGCAGTGATTCCTTCTCTGACTCTGTCCCCAAAAGGAATCTGATCACCCCCCTGCGGATCACAGATAGCAGCCTCCTCTGTACCTTGCGAAGAGCAGGCAGGGGCTAATCCCATAAAGGAATTCAGAGTGTCTTTGTCCTCACGGAGCTTCGACATGAGAGCGAAGAGACAGAGAGGCGGCATGGTTGTTGAAGGTGACACATTAGTTATTCAAATCAAAGAAGGTGAATAGATCGATTGCCAGTTGCAGCCCATCCAAAACCTTCTTGCTTCTACCACCCAGCTTGGGGAATAAATTCCACAAGGCAATTTTCGTGTCATCTGGGTCTTCCTCAAACATCTCACCCTCTCTCAGAGGGCTGCTACCTTCAGACAGGGCTTTACCAGACAAAACCTACATAGCTGGAACCAAAAGGTCTCTGCCAAACCCTTGAGATGGTAGAAGTGTCCTAACCAGACTCCCATAGGAGTTCCCGTGCTGAGGAGCTTGATCAAACCTCTCCTGACCTCAACGAGGCTCAATCGCGATCACTGGTAGATCCAGGGTTACCTCTACCTCCTCCTGAGTGAGTCTACTAGAGCCTAGGGGGGTGGCTATCCTAAAGGCAGCCACGCGATCACCACTGTGCAACGAGGAAGCCGGATCAGTCTTTTCAGCCTTATCACAAACACGTTGCAGACATTGCTCCCTTACTGCTACAGGAGAGGGAGAGTCTAGCTGGTCCTATGGTTCAACTCCTTGGGAGGCATTTCTACAAACATATGGAGGGGGTTCCTGCATTGGGTCAATAGAGTTGTTTTGAACAGGAGGAGGATCCGGAGGTCGAAATGGATGATGAAACATCCTCTCCACCCACTGCCTGGTGGACTCGCCTTGCTCCGCCACCTCCAGATTGCCACGATCAGATTCCCCCATGGGTGGGGATGGATTCTCCAAGACAACCCAAATAGAGAAAGATCTCCCCGCAGCTTCGAGCTTCCTAACCCTGTGAGTATCTATCCCTGGAAGCAAAATCACCTTCACTCTAGCATAAAGCTGGACCAGACCCAGAACCGAGCATCTATCAACTTCAACGACTCTCCCAAAAGTTCTGCCCAAGCCCTAGAAGACCGATTCGAGCCACGCGTGAGACGGGATGCCATATAAACAGATCCAAATCCCTTCATGCCCGACTACTGCAGAGGGTGACCAAGCTTCCACCCTTGATAATCACAACTCTCTATGGAGAGCAACATCTAAGAAGAAGAACAACATGCCCAATCTGGAAGAAAATACAAACAGAAATCTATCTGAATCAATCCGAGACACCTCAATCGCATGAGCTACATACCTGGAGGCCCAGATTCCCCGCATCAGCTGGATTATGGAAGTCGAGAGAAGCACAGTAAGTAATAGTGCTCCCAGTCGCATCTGTCCGTCTGACTAAACTATCCGAACGGTCTATTAGGGCTCTTTAGATGCCCATAAGTTCTTTTTTAAGCTGTAAGTGACTTTGACTTACACGTGAAAGTCACTTGCAGGTAATCTTGTTTGGATGTAACGTGTAAGAGTAAATTTTTGTATTCGGGTAGCCAGTTAGTTACTTAGCATATTCACACCAAGTAAAGCTCGGAGTTGAGAATCATTACAAAATATTATAACCACCTCAATGGCTAAACATGTCATTCATGGATTGGAAAACCAATGGCTACAAGAAAGAAGACCGAGTTCCAAATCCATGCCATCCATTAGTTTTATCAGCTCATTTTTGGGGCTTGGGGGGCTTGGGCCCAAAAATGAAGCAGGTACAAATCTTAGGTGGGCCACAACAGGGAAAACACAGTGATTGAATACCCACCAATAAAGCTTCTTGTGGACCACAAAACTTTTGGATCAATCTGTTATATGTGTTTTGCCTTCATCCAGGTACGTGTGACCTCATCTATAGGTTGGATGGCATATAAACATTATGGTGGCCCTAGAAAGTTTTTAATGGTGGACGTTCAATCACCACTGTTTCCTCTAGTGTGCCCTACTTGCAGATTTCGATCTGTTTCATGTTTGGGCACACTCCCTAAAATGAGCTGGCAAAACTAATTGAAGGTGTGGGTACATAAAAAAATACATTAAGGTTGGCCCACTGTATAGCCTTACCAAATTTAGTCAATTCAAATAAAAGAACAAAAAAAAAAAAAAAAAGTAGCCCGTAACCCTACCTGTAGAGAGGGAGACATGGGAAGAGAGTGGATCACAACGGAGAGAGAGAAGCCGATTGTAGCTGGAGCTTGCTGCAAAGGAGCTGTGTTTCCTCCCTCTTCCCCTCTTTTCAAAAATCAGACTGTTGGCTTGTAACTCACTTACAGGGAAGTGACTTCTCACCCCATCCCCCTGCGGTTTTTTTTTGGTAGATTTCCTTGTAAGTGACTTACAGGCTGTAAGTAACTTATAAGTGAATTTTCTTACCCAAACTCAATAATTTATAAGTGACTTACATTTTACCCAACTTCGAGGCATCTAAATAAAGCCCTTAGGACTAGAGCATATTTTATAGGCTACTAGGCAAAAATCACAACTGATTGCATGATCCAATCCATCCCTGATTTTTCCTTAATTTTGCAGCCATGAACTTACTTCACAGTCTAGATCAAGCGTTGGATTGTCAAAGTGTCCCAATGCAGTCTTTGAGAGCAGTGGGGCATTTCTTCTTCTTTTCTTCTTTTACTTTCTTTCTTTTTTTTTTCTTATTTATTTATTTATTTATAATGACGAAATAACCTGTGCAGCTCACGGAGCTTTTGCTCCGAAAGACCAAGATGAGGGCCGAGGTGAATGCATTGAACGTACACGGGTTCACAGCCTTGGATGTTTTACTGCAAAAAAATTGTAGCAAATCGAAGGACATGAAACTTGAAGCAATCCTCCGAAGAGCCAGAGCTGAAAGTGTTGATGCCATGCATCACATGAGAGACGACTGGACAGTTCAACCATTGTCTCTTCAGAAGAATAGGTGGAAGAAGCATGCTGATTGGTTGAACGAGACACGGAATGCACTAATGGTGTTGGTGGTGGTGGTATTGATCTCTAGCATCACATTCCAAGCTGGAATCAACCCTCCCGGTGGGCTTTGGCAGGATGATAGTCACGATGAGGATTCATTGCGTAAGAGCCACTATGCAGGGGAGTCGATCATGGCCTATTACTTTCCACTGAACTACACATTGTATGCAATTTTCAATGCGATGGCATTCGTTGCATCTTTGATCATTATCTTATTGCTGATAAGTGGATTCCCTCTCAAGAAACCGATTTTTATTTGGGCCTTGATGGTCATCACATGGATTGCCTCCTCTTCCATGATCGTTACTTATGCGCTGGCCTTTTTAACTCCCTCCACTGGAGCAAAATTTCCTATGTACGGTGCTCTCATTGCTATCCTTTCGTGGCTCGTATTGATTGGTCTACTCTTTGCAGCACATTTCTTTCGCTTCATTATATGGTTGGCCAGGAAAGTTAATGCCCTCATATATAAACAGAGAAACAAGCTACCTTCAATGGATGCAACCGATGTTGTTGAACGTCAGCGACGTTGGTCCCGCATGGAACACGTCTAATATATGTGTGTATCCATATATGTGTATTTATATTCATTCATATTGCTTTTCTTTGCTGTATCTTTGGGTTTTAGTACTGCATGTACCATGGAGTTTGTGATCAAGTCCTCTTTTTCAAATAAAGTTATGCTTCTAAAGGCTACAGCATATCTTAGATGGTAAGGAAAGCCTATATGTCATCTCTCTTCCTCTCATTCTATGTTGGATTGTAATTGATCATTGGGTAATACATCTGTCTCAGTATATAATGTTCACTTTTAGAAATCATATAATGTTGAGGCAGAGGATGTCTTAAATGTGTTTGCTCTGAAAAGCCGGCATAAACAACTTATCTGTATATGGTTTGTTGCTACTGTTTTTTTTTTTTTTTTTTTTTAATGCTACTGTTTTTTTTTTTTTTAATCTTAATAAATGTTGATTCTCTGGAAATTGTGCATGGAGGGACTGTTTCACATTCATACTCCAAGGAATATTATGGAGTAGCCTGTGTGGTTTCTTGCATCGTTGTTCTGCATGCCCAAAGTGCCTTAGGCAATTATTTATGCCAATCTCTTTTGTTTCTGGATACCATCTTCTTGAGAATCTTAATGATGGTCATGTTGAATTCTTCTACCAGACCATTTGTGGGAGCATAATATGCAGTTTAGGACACACTCTTCGCCTTTTCTTTTTTTTGCAAAATCTATAGAACCGATGATATTAGGTTTAAGGAAATGAAGGTCTATTGAAGTTTTGATTTTGGCAAAGGATGCTGCTTCAAATGGCCATTAGCTGGTTGAGGATTGATAGAACCGATGATATCCATTGTCCAAGCTTCAAATCGTCATGACACTACCGTGGGATGAAGTGGTTCTGGTGCTTGATGAATAAATTCGGCATGGAACTAAGAATCCTTTCATTGTTGTGCATATTCTATAGCATTAATCTTCACCATCGTGGGCCAATAGTATGCCAATCATCTGATTTGGTCTTGTAATTTTGGTCCTGCTCGAGTTCCCCAGCAATCTCCATTGTGTACTCTTTGAGAACTTCTTTCAAATCTTGGTTTGATAAACATGGGATCATATGACTTGCAATACATAGTTTGTAATTTTGGGTCATAGTGGAACCTTGGAGATCTTCTGGAAATGCTGCTTCTCTCTTAAGAATTTTATCTAACAATAATTAGATTGTTTGGTTTGGTGTGCAGCTTTTCTTAAAAGTATTTAAAGGACAGTGATCGAAAGGCGAGAGCTACCTCTCATAACTTCAGAAATCAACATTTTAAAATGTCTCTTTCTTTCTTCAAAATCAATATTCATATTTTTAAATCAAATTCTTGGAAATATGAATTGAATTCCACTGTTACTTTCTCACATAAATGACGGCAAACTCAATTGCCATAGATATCAAATTCATTTCCAAGTATTCTCAATCCAAACACTGATTTGGAATAGAGGTCAAAAGCTTAGTTGTGATGTTTGCAGAGAAGAGAGAGTTCAATAAAAGGAACTTCTGACAAAGTAAGCTCCCATTCTTCTTCTTCCCTTTGTGACATATTCTCCGTCAAAAATTTCCAGTTTCATGGATAGGAAGATCTTATATCATAACCACAAGATAAAGATCAACAACAAAAGATCTTATATAACAATCATCGGCCAAAGATGCTTCGATTTTTAGATATGTTATACAATAAATTATAACCTTCTATGACATCAGGCAAATTTTACAAAGTTCATATATATAAACCACACATAAGAATCTTAGAAAATGTTGCTTTTAAACTGATTTCATAAGCATGGCATGCAACAACGACATTATCCAATGTATAGTAGCAATGTAGGGGTGATTGGTGGCATACGTGCCAATGTGGACATGGGCCAGCCATCAATTGTGACTTTCCTGGCACAATTGTTGGGATTTAGGCCCACCCAAAAAACCTGGATCAACCCTATGTTTTAGCGATTCAGATCTAACACCACCTGTCGAGCTGTGCGCTTTGCAGAAGCACGTTCTAGAATATGAAAGATGGAACAATCACGGTATAACAATAAAATAACCAAATGATAATCAAGCAAGCACACAAAATAAAAAGTTTTACATGAAAAACCCCTGTGAGAAAAAATCATGGCATAAAGCGACAGAGATCCACTATAAGAAAACCCTTAGAGTTAGACTACTCACCTTCTTCGATTACAGACTTCTCGATCTCCCCTTACGATGCGCACCCTTTGAGATCTCCTTCCTAAGCCCTTATAAGTATCGAAAACTCTCTCACCTTGCTAAAACCCTAGCCCTTAGAGAGAAAACTTGTAACAATCATATTAACTAAGCCCTAATGAAAAACAGGCTTAAATATCCGCACTTGCGCAAAACTACGCAATCCCTATAGCTGGACCTTCGATCAAACCGAATTAAAACTTCGGTCGGACAAAAAACCCTCCGAATCTTCACAGTTACAAAACTAAAAATCTGCCATAATTCAGTCGGACCAAGCCCCTGCTCGATCGGAAAAAAAAAATGCCAAAATTGTCCAGCGATAAAACTTGAATTTCAGTCGAAATTCGGTCTGACCGAGTCAATATTCGGTCGGACCGAATATTGCCTCTTCTACACAATAAAATTGACAGAATCTAAGGCACCGATACAACAATCTCCACCTTGACTTGCATTCTGCCAAGTCACCCTTGTTAGTGCACTTTTCTATGGTATACTAGTACACCTTATTTGTCAATCATGTGCGTCCATGTGTTATAATGACGGTTAAGCCTTGGCAAGCTGAAGACTGAAGATTCAAGTGGACAAGTATCATCAAGGAAGAAGAACGGGTAAAAGAGATGCCTTGGTGATCCTAACCCTTTGAACTAAAACACCCTAAACTTCTAGATGACTTGGACCAATCAGGAAAACCCTTAGTCATCTTCATTAGCCTTAAAATATTTAGAAAAATATGATACGTTAGACTAATAAAAGAGGTGCAAGCTATTGTAAATGAAATAGCCCAAATAACAGCTTTCGAGTGGACTTCAATCAACCGGAGTTCAGATTCAATAGCACTTCGATCAATCGGATAAATAGTTCGATCAATCGAAAAAATGTCCAGCAACTTGCTGAACTCTCTGAACAGTTATTCGATTAATCGAACAGATCACTTCGATCAATCGAAGTTGATTTTTTTATCAATCGAAGATTATTTCAATCAATCGAACATATTTCCAGCAATTTCATAAAACTCTCTGAACAGTTTTCCGATCAATCGAAGAGGGATTTCGATCAATCGAAGATACTTCCGATCGATCGAAGGATATCTCCGATCGATTAAAGATGCGCGAATCTGCCCATTTTTTTATCGTTGGATTTATCTATAAAAGAGGGGGAGTTCATTTTTGGGCAAAAAAGAGGAATTTTGAGGAGTTAGAAGCCACCATTGTTGAAGACTATTAGGAGCTCTAATCTTAACCCATTCAAGACATCTTCCTAGTGATTCATCACAAGCATGTAGCATTCAAAGCTTATGAAGAAGATGGTCTTGTTCCTTCTTGATCTTTAGAGTTTATAACATAAACTAGATAGTTAAATCCTTATCTAAACTTTATAAAGAGATCTTGGTAGGTGAGATTCTCTAGGCAACCACTTCACATTAGTTGTAGAGATCTCAAACCTACCTTCTAGCACATTGGGCATCTCCAATGGAGCATCATATGCAAGGGAGCTGATCGTTAGAGCTAAAGCATCGACAACGCATCGGCAACAACATTAAGGGAGCAAAATGGAGTTGATTGAAGCACAGGAGAGCAAATATCAAGCAACCCAAACTGCACATCAAAAGGGGCTCAAATCCAACAAGTTGTCAATTTGTAAGAGTTCAACCACTCTTTTCCCATGGAGAATTGAGTATAGAATTTGATTTCCAAACTCGATAGGTTTGGTTGTAGGACCTGGGCTCGGTTGTAGGGCTGAATCAAGTCTTCAAGTGGGGAGCCTCCAGCGGGAGTATACGTTAGGTTCAGTTGTAGAACCTTGGCTCGATTGTAGAGACTAAAACCATTGAGGTTCAATTGTAGGACATTGACTCATCTGTTGAGTCTAAATTGAGGTTCGGTTGGAGGACCTTGGCTTGAGTAAGCCTAAATTAAGGTTTGCTTGTAGGACCTTAGCTCTAGTGTAGAGCCTAAATTGTCAAGTCTCCAAAGGGGAGCCAGCGATACAGGTGTGTACGTAGTATACCGACATTGGTGCATACGTGTAGGTTCGGTTGTTGGACCCGGTCCTTGTGTAGGATTGTAAGGTTAAGATGAACCTATTTAAAACTCCTAGGTTGTGAGGTGAACTTAATTTAAAACCTTTTAATGAAATCTAGGGTACTCAAGGGGTGATTACGACAACCGTTAGTGGAGTAGACATGTAGTTGAACCACTATACATCATTGTATTTGTGATGTTTTGAGCACATTGTTATTCTAAGATTATATCTTTAATTAATTAATTATGAATGCTTGAATGAAATGTATACTATATACTTGATAGGTAAATTCACTTACACAAGTTGTAGTCTCACTTCTAGACTAGTAGTTACTCAATACGATAAAGCCATATATTGAGTTACTTAGTACACAATCTAATTTAGATTAAGACTTTTATTAGGTGGGACCCATCGTAATTATTCAGTGGGCCAAAATCAGGCTAGCTACTCATCGAGTGGTACACAATTTGGGAAATTTCTTGTACTAGGTCATTCTTTTGATGCTGGACCACCTGAAAAGAAAGATTAAGAATATTCTCATGTAGAAGATATTTACAAGGACTGCTCCAGCCCCTGTGGGGCTTAACATATCAATGGTCTGAATTAACACATGGACCTTACTTGTCAAAATTACAAAGCCGTGTAGACAGTCAAAGATTCCAGTCATATCAAATCATTAGGCAATCCAAGTAAGGAAACCTTTTTAATTACAACCGATTTCTAAGATTCCAATACACTTTTCATAGGATGGACGACTCTCGGACATGGATTAAGTACTACCCCTTGCTTGGTCTGCCCACCGTGATGTATAGGTTTATCAACACCGTCTATCCATTTTTCCTTATCATTTTAGGATATAAGTAAAAAAAAAAAAACTAGGCATATCCAAGGCACAAGTAGATTACTTAGTAGGGATTAATCGCTCAGCATTAAAAAATTCATCGGCTGCATAAGTTTTGGATGAAGCTGATATTTATTTTAGTTTTTTCCTTCGTCCAGACCTTTTGAACAGTTTAGATGTCAAATAAACATCATGGTGGACCTTAGAAAGGTTTTAATAATGGGCATCATTATCACTGTTGCTTCCTGTGTTGTGGAACACATGAGCCTTGATCTGCCTCAATTTTAGCTTATATCATAAATTGATATGGAAAAATGGATGGAGAGTGTAAACCCATACATCTAGGTTAGGGCTCTCAATGGGTCGGATCTGGATCGGATCCAACTGGATTTGGCTCCAAGTCCCAAAATTTGTAGACGAATTTGGATCCAACTTGGATCCAAAAGCTAATATCCATATCTGATCCATTTATAAATAATGAGATCCATTTCCAATCCAAAATCCATATAACCATTGGATTTGGGTCGGATCTAGGTCCGAATCCACCCCATCACAAATCTAAAAAGTATATAATATAATATATTTAATTTAGTAGCAAAATGATGCAAATCCCACTATTTACGGTGATATGGTCGACATGAGATTCGCATATGTCTCAATTTTGAGACATGGCCTAACATAATCTAGAAAATGGATGGCTAGCATGGATATAACATATACAATAAGGTGATAATGAGTCAGATCTGGATCGGATTCAGTTAGATCCAGCTCCAAGTCCGAAAAGCAATAGATGGATTTAAATTGAATTCGGATTTATTTCTATGAATTTGAATCCGGTCCATTTAATTAATTGAATCTAATTTTAAGATCCAAATCCGCATTATACAGGTTCAGAGCGAATCAGATCTCAGATCTGACCCGCTCCATTAAGAGCCCTAATCACGGTGGGCTTGTGTTGAGCCATGAATATTACATATTATAACCACTTTTCATCATCACATTATGCATGGTTTTCATGTTTAAAAACTAATCTAATATATGTTTTTGTGATTGTAGGAATGAGAGGGAGACTTCACCAATTCATGATTAAAAGTGTCACTTTATATGCATTGAAGATTAATAGAACAAGTGCCAAAAGGTGGAAGAAAGAAGAAGAAAGAAATAGAAGAAAATATGGAAAAACAATTCCAAGACCTGTCTCAAGACCTGTCCCAAGACCTGTTCCAAGATCGATTGCCAGACAGGTCTACATTGCTAGACCGGTCGCCAGACCGATCGCCAGACATGTTTTCAAAAGTCCAAAGAAACAGAGCTTGTTGGACTGTTTTTGTGTTTCTCAGACCGGTCGCCAGATAGGTCTAAGGTGTTTCAGAAACTCCGATTTTTAATACTAAGTTTTCAAATTGTGGAAGGACTCCGCGGATTCTCGAAGTTTCCAAGTTGGTGCAGGATTTCTCTTATAAAAGGCCACCTCCACTCTCTTCCTAAGGCATCTAGCAATGTGAGGAGCAAAGAGATTAAGACCTAGGAAGCTTCCTAGCCTCCTACAACTAGTTTTCTTCTTCTTCTAGTTTTAGTTTCTAGTTTTTAATGCTTTCTTTTAGCTAACCTCTTAGCTAGAGCTAAAAGGTGAAGTTTGTAGTTTGTTTTAATGCTTTAATTCGTTTATTTAAGTACCCTTTACTTATTTATGGATTTTCAAGTTCTAGTTTGAATTAAGTTTGGATTTTTAAAAGTTTTGTGAGAGTTTGTGTACTCCGAACATGAGTTCCTTGCAATTATCTGAGATTACCATAATTGGGTTGCTTGAATTCGAATTGTAGTAACCCTTAAGCATGCCATAGTCTCTTGGCATGACTGTTATTCCGAAGGCTACAAGTTCAAGTTCTATGTGCTTCATTAGAACTAGAAATCTGATTTCCAGATTTAAGTGGGATTGTTGGTGCTTGAATGTTATATCTTCCAATTAGATGAGAGATAGGACTTTGATTCTAATTGTGTTGTGCTTGGATGGATAGATTGGTATTGAACTACAACAAGTGGATCCTTAATGCTCTAGTTCTTCTTATTTTCAGATTTTCCCATTTTATATGAAAAAATATTTTCCTAAACTTCTTAGATTCTAGTTATTAGAGTAGTTGGAATTGTTTACCTCTTTCTTTGTGGATCGACCTCGGTCTTACCGAGAATTATTACTACATTGCGGCCTTACACTTGAGGTGAGCGAACAAGTTTTTGGTGCCACTGCCGGGGAAAAAGTTAAAAGGTTCTAATTGTTCTAGTAGTTATAAGGTAGTTTTAGTTAGGTAGGATTTTTTATTTTTATAGAGGTATATTTTTTTTATTTTTTTTAGATTACTAACAATTTTTTTTTGTAGGACATTGTTGCTGACATAGTTCTCACCTTCACGGGTAACATCTCCCCATCTCCCCTTTTATTTTTACTTTTTCTAGATTAGGATAGTTCTCAATTCCTTAAAATTTCATCATGTATGATTGGACGAATGGTGCATACAAGTACCTTTTGGAGAATGAGACATCGGATTGGGGGACCCAAACGTATAGTGATCGGAATCCTTCCAAGTATGAATATTTTTCTGAGATTCAAACAACCACCACTACCCCCCCACCCACGTAAGACGATGCGTGAGTACATTAATGAAAACAATACACATGTTGAGACACGACATAAGACGATGGGGGAGTACCGGAATGAAGCAAAATCGAATAATGATCATCCAAGAAAAACATTACGTAATTACCGGATTGAAAATAACATGAGTGTTCCACCGGTTACGGTAGGAGGTGTGCAACAACAAAAGGAACGGGTGAATAGTTGCCAACCAGTTAAGACAATGCGTGATCACTTGTATGAATATGCCTATCAACCATCATATAACTCTTCATTCTACAATGTGTACGGTCTTAATTGGGGAAACCACTATTCTCCTTGTTCAAGGGAAGAACCAACCGTGGTTATTAAAAATCACCCTAAAATGTCTTCCTCTTGTGATGACATGTATACACAAATACTTGAGAAAATATGGAAAGAGTATGTAGATGAACAATCAAATCAAGCCTACTCGTATCTTGTGAAGATGTTGAGCCCAAAATTGGGGGCATCGAATCAATCCCCCCTAATGAGGAGGATAGGGCTATCCAAGTCCCACCTTCTTCGAATATAATGAATAAACTTTTAGAGGAGATTGATCTCGATGATCCCAATGTTATAATCAATTATGGTGAGTCCACCATCTCTTTTGGATGCTTTAAACTTAATGATGAAGAGATTTCAATGACGGTTGACAAACCCGAGGAATCCATAAAATCTAAAAGCGATAGTGGGGTTACTTACAATGAGGGTTCGGTGGATGCTTATGAACCTATGATTTTTTTTCCCAAGGGCATAATGATTATGAGTCTCTAGAGGATATGCATGCTAGAGAGATGGTCGAAGTCGATCTTTTTTAGTCCTTCCACCAACAACACATGCCAAATTCTATTGTGGTAAACCTCCATTTGATTGAAAATTCTGTTCCTTTGGATGATGAGGTAGTACAATCTGAAAATTTAAAAGATCAACCAATGTTAGATGATGTGCTTATCACTAAATCTGAATAATTTTCCTTGGAAGGCCTCCTCTCTATATAGGAGAATTCCTTGCCATGGAAACAAAATTTTTTCAATCATTAAGGGAGGACGAGGACCCTTCATCCGACTATCTCGATTTCCTAGAGGAATGCTTGGCCCACTCTTATGATCTTGATGATGAGATGATTAAGGAGTTGAATAGTTGGTTAGACACAGTGTCGGTGCCTGAAGAACATCATTTCACTGATTTACACTCTTTACCATTGTTTGTGAAAGCACCATGCAATTCTGAAATTGTGGGGAGACAACTTTAACCAGTGAAAACTTGATGAATGTCTCTCCACCATCATGGGTCCTTCAACCCATTGAAAGTTCTGATTGGGAGGACCCATTTTTAATCAATCATAACCTAGAGCAAAATTTGAGGAGATACTTTTTGCTGCTCTTATCTCCTCTTATGATGCATGTGGTGCACATAGATATTGGACTTCAATGAAGAAAAGCAACCATGTTTACTGTCGAGCAGGACTTTGGATGGTCCTCATGAGAAACTTATTGAAATTCATGAAGATCCTGCTCAAATTTGATTATGTAGTCGATCGGACTAACTAAAGGTAGGTGGGTAGGTTAGGATTTATTTTTCTGCAATTATGATTGAATAAGTCTCATCGAGATAATGGAAGATGCTAGAATTGATCAACTTACTACCTCAGGTACTCTCGTTCTTACTCTCATTTGTTTTATTTCATTGCTCTCATGTCTTGCTTATTGCATATCTTTTTACATTGAGGACAATGCAAGATTTGGTTGGGGGGTGAGATTCCTTAGATGAATCTACTAGCTTTTGTGATATTTCGAGCAATTATGTATTGAATTTTTTTTATTTTTTTGAAAATTCAAAACTCCTTTGGAAAACCTTGTTTCTATGCATTCGAGATGATAGTAGTATAAGAAAATAAGATACGAAGTAAGTAATGTTACAAGTCTTGAACTACCATTGATATAATGGGTTTATATGTGAATTTTCCTATTTATATGATTGATAGAACATTTGAACACTCTTACACCTAGTTCATATTACACGATTCTCATGGTTTGAAAGGATTATATAGATTTGTGGATTGGCTAGGCTTAGATTTAAGGTGTTGAGGAACAAAGCTGGGGTACTTTGTCCATCCTTGTCCATGGGAAAAGAACGAAAGATATGGATTTCTAAAAATCCTATCTAATGTGTATAAAAAGAAAAAAAGGAAAGAAAATATGGGTATGATTGAAAATATGGTGAAAAATTCCGAAAAGGGCTACCTATTACCAACCGGGGGATGGTCTACCCGTAACCAAAGTCGGAAATGGGACGTAATGTGAAAGCCGTCGGAAGGACAGTAAGGCAAATTCCTGTCATAGGTTTGTTGTTGATCTATACACTTTTAGATCTATAGTTTAGTTGATCTATGAAGAAGGTAATTCTGAAAACTCATGAGATGAACATTCACTATGCACACTAGGTTGAATTTGTTCAAGTTCTTCTATTTATCAATCAATCAACAAGAATTCTATATGAATACTTATTATGTTTTAAAAGTTTAAGGTTTTAACTTCTATTACCTAGGTTCTTTGATTTTTACACTTGTATGTCTTGGAATGTATAAAAGCATAGTTTTTGAATGAGAGTTTGGTTTTGGAGATTTGAACTTGTTTCACACATGTTTTGCTCGGGACTAGCAAAATGCTAGTTGAGGGGTGTGTTGAGCCATGGATATTACATATTATAACCCCTTTTCATCATCACATTATGCATGGTTTTCATGTTTAAAGACTAATATAATACATGTATTTGTGATTGTAGGAATGAGAGGGAGACTTCACTAATTCATGATTAAAAGATCGAGTCACTTTGTATGCATTCAAGATCAATAGAACAAGTGCCAAAAGGTGGAGGAAAAAAGAAGAAAGAAAGAGAAGAAAATATGGAAAAACAGTTCTAAGACCTGTCCCAAGACCGATCGCCAGATAGGTCTAACTTGTTAGACCGGTCGCCAGACAGGTCTTCAGGAGTCCAGAGAAACAGAGCTTGCTAGATTGTTTTTGTGTTTCTCAGACCGGTCGCCAAACAGGTCTAAGGTGCTCCAGAAAGTCCGATTTTCAATACTAAGTTTCCAAATTGTGGAAAGACTCCGCGGATTCTCGAAGTTTCCAAGTTAACGCGGGGTTTCTCTTATAAAAGGCCACCTCCACTCTCTTCCTAAGGCATCTAGCAACGTGGGGATCAAAAAGATCAAGACCTAGGAGGCTTCCTAGCCTCCTACAACTAGTTTTCTTCTTCTTCAAGTTCTAGTTTCTAGTTTTTAATACTTTCTTTTAGCTAACCTCTTAGCTAGAGCTAAGAGGTGAAGTTTGTAGTTTGCTTCAATGCTTTAATTCGTTTCGTTAAGTACCATTTACTTATTTATGGATTTTTAAGTTCTAGTTTGGATAAAGTTTAGATTTTTAGAAGTTTTGTAAGAGTTTGTATACTCCGGACATGAGTTCCTTGCAATTCTCTGAGATTACCAGGATTGGGTTGTTTGAATTCGAATTGTACTAACCCTTGAGCATGCCATAGTATCTTGGCATGGTTGTTACTTCGAAAGCTACAAGTTCTATATGTTTCATTAGAACTAGAAATCTGATTTCCAGATTTAAGTGGGATTGTTTGTGCTTGAATGTTATATCCTCCAATTAGATGAGAGATAAGACTTTGATTCTAATTGTGTTGTCCTTGGATGAATGGATTGGTATTGAACTACTACAAGTGGATCATTAATGCCCTAATTCTTCTTATTTTCAGATTTTCCTATTTTATGTGAAAAACTATTTTCCTAAACTTCTTAGATTCTAGTTATTAGAGTAGTTGGAATTGTTTACCTTTTTCCTTGTGGATCGACTTTGGTCTTACCGAGAATTATTACTACATCGCAACCTTGCACTTGAGGCGAGCGAACAGCTTGTTCAAGCCCCAATAAAGAGTTTTCGCATAGTAAATTGGTAGCTAGCCAAGTCTGGGTTGGAGCGTGCAGCCATAGTAAATGGGTAGTTGGCCAAGTTGTGCACATAGGCTAACTGCCACTTCTAACATGGGCCACTTCATCAAAGGACCATTATCTATTTTCCTAAAGCAGATCATGTTAAAGTTCTTTTTTTATCATGTTAAAGTTACTCCCCTTTTAATGAATGGTCTTGTTGGTCCTCGATTGGATTAACGCCTCCTCACACGTGTGTGGTGTCTCCGCGAGCGTGCTAGAACCGACTATGCAGATTGATTCCAACTAGTATCAACTTTGACTCCAAGTGTTAAAATAGGTAGATACGTTAATTTTATATGATCGAGACCTAAAGAGGTTGGTCGCCTATTCAACCACTCGCTCAACGGATTTAAACGGATTAGGCAATTAATGGAAGGTAGGGTTCGTCCTCTAAAAATGGGTTGCGCCTTGCCTTTCAACAGAAACGACATTCCTCCAGGTACTTAATCGATGCCCAAGTAAACAATTTTACAGAAAATAGAACTGATTATACTAAGATAGGTTGTCCCAAGAGTGTGGATAAGCGATTACAACTAAAAATACCCAGCGAGCATGGACAAGCACCTATAACTAAGATTATGTTAAGTATAATGCTTAAAGAAAGATAAATAGAGTCTATTGTTTGATTTGGTGTGAGACTCGACTTCATCTCTTATTTATAGATTTCTACTATATAACTTATTCTTCTAGATGTTTCTATCATTACTCCAGTGGTTATGACAACTGAATTGTTGCTACGTTGATCCTCTGGATCGTTTTTTCCTGTCCATTCCTCTTCCTCAAACATTTATGCTTCCTTCGACCGCTTCTCTTCTAGATGATGGTTCCACTTCTTGTTCTTTCAGATCCTTTTGTCTTTCTTGATACGTTTCCCTTTGTCCATTCCACTTCTGAAAGCCTCTCGACCGCTCAGTTCGTTTCTAGATGTATCTCGGACACTTGGTTTGTTTTTAAATACCTATTGTTTGCTCCATGTCTTATCATCCTGCTAGCTATGATTCCATAAGAAGCACTCCAAGTATCCTTGAATATTTTTAGCATGTTATATCTTCCCCTTGTTATAACACGTGTTCTTTTCAATTGAGTTTCCTAAGAACGATCAGAAATAGGGTATTCCTCTTGCTGCCATTTGTCTTGTCTTTGAAAACTTGATCGAGCTTGGCCCTTAGCCATGATAGCTTGGTAGAAGTTATCTTCCATTCGATTCTGTCTCTGTTTTGGCTGAACTCTCCTTGGCCGAGAGCTGTCCTTTGGTTAAGAGCTCTCTTGGTCGAGTTGTCCTGTGTTGGTCCTCAGTCAAGCTCCCTTGGTCTACCTTGGCCGAAAATAGGGTATAACAATTTCCCCCCACGTCGCTTCATCTTTTGTGAAAGGTGAAAGCGACGTTGATTCATTGATCAATGTAATCAATATGATCAATTTTCTTTTTAAGTCTCCTTCCATCTTATTAGGTTGAGATGGTCTAGCTTGGAAACTTAGTATGAGCGTGAGCACCATGTTATAATTCATTATGACTAGTGGCAATCTTCCAAACACGATCTCAAACTTAGAACATTACCCCCAAGTGTTTCTAAGTTGTTTTGTTCTTCTGAAAAATTCATTTATGAAACGGCTTCAAGTTTAATAGGTCAGGGTCAAGTAATTGAGATCATAGTGATATGTCCCAAACATGTTGGTAACACACCAAATTCGGTCATCTTAGCCAAAATCATCAATCTTTGTCGAAAAACATTAAACTCGACCATCTTTGTCGAAATCGGCCATCTTGATTGAAAAACATCGAAATCGCTCGTCTTTATCGAAATACATTAAAATCGACCATCTCGGTTGAAAACAATTGTCTTCATCACAAACCATCAAATTCAACCGTCTTGGTCAAAATTGATTGTTTTGGTTAAAAAAATCATCAAAATCTGTCGTCTTCGTCAAAAAACATTAGAATTAGTCATGACAATGGAAACTGTTAGTTAATACATTCAAGATAAGGGTCACAATAGACCAAAGTAGTAGTGGTGTGGCCGAGAACTTGGTCTATAACGTGCTGGTTTTGTCTTCCTTGATATAGTGGATTTCTAAGGAAGGGTTGCCCCCCAAGTATACCCTGATTTTCTTCTTCAAGAACAATATTCCTAACCGCCTGTTCCGATTGCCTAAACTTAACAGGTGTAAGAACATTCTGTATTTCCTGATCCTGAGCAAGATGAACATTATGTGTTCGCTCACATCAAGTTCAAGGCTGCGATGTAGAAATAATTCTTGGTAAGACTAAGGTTGATCTACAGGGAAAAGGTAAACGAATTCAAACTATTCTAATAACTCAAATCTAAAAGGTTTAGGAAATCAATTTTTAAGAACTAGATAAAAACATAAAATAGGAAAATTTGAGAATTAAGAAAAACTAGAGCATCAAGGATCCACTTCTAATCTTAACCATGCTCAATCCAACGATTCGATTCAAAGCACAACTGAAATTGAAGTTTTATCTCTATCCAGCTGGGAGATATAACAATCAAAGCACATAAACAATCTGAAACAGATAGATGTTCATTGATTTGATTCCCTCAATAATATATCAGGCCTTAGGCACACTCAATTGTATAGGCCAATCATCTTGCCAATCTAGTTGAGATCGCAACCATAACCTTCATAAAATCATGTTACTAGACTTAACTAGAACCAATTATTAGAACTCTAATTAAACTAATATCAATAAGCAACACTACCTATCTCAGATTCTATACAAAAGATACATGAAATTTTCATCATAAGTTCTAATAGAAATCCCATTTTTTTAATTCATGGAGAACTCAAAGCATTCACCATATCCGAAAATCACGGCAAATCAAAGGTTTCCATCAATCAATAACCCATATACCAATCTGACCAATCTAAAAAGTCCAACAAAAACTCGTGTACTTGGCACACAAACTCCCTGAATTATCTAAAACTGTCAACTTTATTCAAACATTAATGAATTGTTCAAACATTAAATCCTAATTCAGAATCAAATGATCAAAGCATCATTAAAAACTAAGAAGATTCACCTCTCAACTCTAGTTGAGAGTTAACTAAAAGAAAGCATAAAAATAACTAGAACTAGAAGAAGAAAAAAAGAAGAACTAGTTGTGGTAGGCTAGGAAGTCTCTTAGGTCTTGATCCCTTTGCTCCCCATGCTGTTAGATGCCTTAGAAAGTGAGTGGAGGTGTCCTTTTATAGCTTAGATCCACCACCGACTTGGAAGATTTGAGAAAACGCGGAGTCCTTCCGCACTTTAGACTCTTAAAATCGGAATTAGAAACTGAAAATTGGAGTTTCTGGAACACTGAGGACAGGTCTGGAGACTGGTCTGGCGACTGGTCTTTGAAACTAAAAAATAGTCCAGCAAGGTCTGATTTTCTAGACTCCTGAAGACTGGTCGGAGGACTGGTCCTCGGGACTGTTTTTTCATATTTTCTTCTTTTTCTCTTCTCTTTCTTTCTTGCTTCTTTCATCCACCTCTTGACTCTCTCATTTGTTCTTCAAGGTGTATTAAAATGGTTTTTAAGTACCAAATCAGTGAAGTCTCTCTCTCGTTCCTACAATCACAAAAGCATGCATTAAATGAGTCTTTAAACATAATTCATGCATAATGAGTGAAGAAATGGAGTTAAAATATGTATAATTCAGGGCTCAACATTATGCTGCTTTGGGGAAGGTATAGGCAAAATTGGTGCCAAATTTCCAACGAAACTGACCTTAATACTTGGCTGAGGTGCCCTTGTGCTACTTGTGCTCTTTCAACAACTTGTGCTCTTTCAACAACAAGATCCTTCAACCGATTTATGCTCTCGGTGACATTCCATCTATTGAATCTTTCCTGTTCAATCTGAACTTGTTCCTCCCAAGCGGTCCAGGCAAGGGATAGGTCAACTTTTTCTGCAATATGTTGAATTCTCATTTGCATCTTACATTGTTTGACTAATAACATTTTCATAGAGTCCCAAATAAAATTTTATACCTATTGGTATGAGTCCCACCGGGTGTGCCAAAAATTATTTGTCCTCGATTGGATCAATGCCTCCCTGCACGCGTGTGGTGTGTGCACGAGTATGTCAGAACCGACTATGTGGCTCGATTCAACCAGTATCAACTTTGACCTTAAGCACCAAAATAGGCAGATACGCTGGCTGTATATGACCAAGACCTGAAGAGCTTGGTCGCCTATTTAGTCACTCGCTCAACGGATTCAAATAGATCAGACGATTGACAGAGGGTAGGGTTCGTCCTCCAGAACTGGGTTGCGCCTTTCCTGTCAACAGAAATAACTTTCCTTCAGGTACTTAATCAAAGCTCATGCAAACGATTTTGCAGAAAGAGAACTAATTGTATTAAGATAAGTTGTCCAGCGATCGCGGATGAGCGATTACAGCTAAAAATGCCCAACGAGCATGGATGAGCAGCTACAACTAAGATTATGCTATGAATAATGCTTAAAGAAAGATAAATAGAATTTGTTGTTTGATTTGGTGTGAGACCCCTTCTTCTGTCGACTTCATCTCCTATTTATAGATTTCTATTGCATAGCTTATTCTTGTAGATATTTCTATCCTTACTCCAGCAGTTATGGTAACTGAATTGTTGCCAAGTTCATCTTCTGGATCCTTCTTTCATGTTCGTTCCTCTTCCCCAGACATTTCTACCTCCTCTGACTGCTTCTCTTTTGGACGACGCTTCCACTTATTGTTCTTCCGGATCCTTTTGTCTTTCTTGATACATTTCCTTCCGTCTATTCTGCTTCTAAAAGCCTCTCGACCACTCGGTCCATTTATGGATGTATCTTGACCACTTGGTTTGCTTTTAAATACCTCTTGTCGGTTCCTTGTCTTATCATCCTGCCAGCTGTGATTCCATAAGAAGCACTCAAGTATCCTTGAAGATTTTTTAGCATGTTATATCTTCCCCTTGCTATGACACGTGTTCTTTCCAATTGAGCTTAATTCTTAAGAAATAGAGGTGGATTGGCTGGTGAACCCTACACCGGCGACCTTACTGGTATAGGTATGTGGCGCAAGCAGGCGAGCGGGTCAGTCCTCCAGTAGCGTGAATGTACGAACAATCTAAAGAAGATCAAAATTCTATGGGGCCCACAATGATGTATTTAATATATCCACACCGTCCATCCATTTAACGAAATCATTTTAAGGCATGATCCCTAAAATGAGTCATATAAAAAGCTCAAGTGGATCACACCACAATAGGCAGTGGGGACAATGATTCTCACCGTTAAAACATTCCTAGGGCCCCCCATGATGTTCATTTTCCATCCAAACTGTCCATAAGGTCACATGGACCTAGATGAAGATAAAAACAAATATCACATTGATCCAAAACTTCCGTGAACCCCATTAAGGTTTCAATGGTAGGCGTTCAATCTCCACTGCTTTATGCAATGTGGTCCACTTGAGCATTGGATCTGTCTCATTTTTTGTCTAAGACCTTGAAATGATCTCGCAAAATGAACATATAGCTTAAATATAACACATACATCTTGGTGGGCCCCACAGGACTTGCTGACGTTAATACACTAGTGAGTCACTAGTGTAGGGTACACCAAGAAAACTGCTTTCAAAATAGGGTATTCCTCTTGCTGCCACATGTCTTATGTTTGAAAGCTTGACCGAGCTGGGTCCTTGGTCATGATAGCTTAGTAGAAGCTACCTCCGGTCGATACTGTCCTGACCGAATTCTCCTTTGTTAAGCTCCTGTTTTGGTTGAGCTCTCCTTGGCCGAGAGTTGTCCTTTGGTCGAGAGCTCGTTTGGTTGAGTTGTCCTGTGTCGGTCCTCGGTCGAGTTTCCTTGGTCGATCTCCATCCTTGGTCTAACTCGGTCAAAAATAGGGTATAACAGGTCTATCTTTTTCACGTGTCATGTTGGCACTGTTGGGAAAACAACGATCGGCCCCGCAGCGAAAGCAAGAGAGATTAAACGAAGCAAATCACAATGATCAAACAAATCATATGCAAGAGAAGGCAATCCAAATTTTAACGTGGAAAAACCTCTCCCAGTTAAAAAACTATGGCACAAAGCAAACAATCCACTATGAAATCGAAGTTACAAGAGAATGAAGAAAATACACCAGATCCCAATGCCCCATAGAGAAAAACCTAAGCTTTCCCAGAAAAAGACCAGCGTAGCTCTTCCTCAAGCTTATTCTCTCACCCTAGACCTCTCTCAACCCACACGAACACATCTAAGACTCCTTGTGTTACCCTAATCCCGCATTACACCCCTTTAAATAAGGAAAAATCAAGATTACAAATAAATCCTGAGTAGAACTTGTGCAACCGACTTTGCAGTTTGTGCACCGTCGAGCGCCTAATAGATCCAAAATTTGTCTAGAGAGTTCCAACATAAATTCAGTCAAATATCGGGTGCCCACCCAGACCCCGTCACGCACCCGGCCAGTCATCAGGCGCCCGACCAACAGTGGTCAGGCCCCCTACAGACCAAAAACAGATAAGCAATTTCAGGTTTCAAAAGTCATGTCCGAGTGACCTCGTGCGGGCGCTCAACCTGAACCCATCAGGCGCCCGACACCCCCTGGTGTCTAAGATTGAAAACAAAACCACAACAATCTCTACCATGACTTCAATCTTCAATCACTCCACTGCTCCAAAGCTGAATTCTTCATCTCACGTTTTAGCTGTAGTTTTCTCTCTCATGACATTGTACAAGACCTCATCCGTTATGCACAACTAGATTAAGACATTAACTTTTTCATCGATCTTCTTCCACTCTTCTTCTTTTATAGCTTTTAGTTGCTTTCCAATGAGAACATCTTACAGCCCTTGCTAAACTAGAAGGTATTTTATCTTTACATTCTACAGTTCAAAATTGTTTTTGCCCGAGTACTTCTCTATATCGAATCTCATGCTTGAAGACATCATTGATACCTTGTCTCAGATTTTGATCTACCTCTCAACGATATCTCTGATACCGCTTGTTGCAAAAACAACAATTGGCCCCGCAATGGATGCAAGAGAGATCAAACAAAGCAAACCATAATGATCAAGCAAATCAACGTGCAAGAGAAGGCAATCCGAATTTTAACGTGGAAAAACCCCTCACTGGTAAAAATCACAACACAAAGCAAACAATCCACTATGAAATCGAAGTTACAAGAGAATGAATAAAACTTACACCAGATCCCAAAGCCCCACAGAGAAAAACCCAAGCTTTCTTAGAGAAAAACCAACTTAGCTCTTCCGCAAGCTTATTCTCACACCCTAGAACTCTCTCAACCCACACGAACACTTCTAAGACTCTTGTGTTACCCTAATACCGCATTACACCCCTTTAATTAAGAAAAAGCCGAGATTAGAAATAAATTCCGAGCAAAACTTGTGCAATAACTTTGCAGTTCGCGCACCATCGGGCGCTCCACCCGAATCCATTAGGCGCCTGACAGATCTAAAATTTGTCCAGAGAATTACAGCATATATCCAGTCGAATATCGGGTGCCTGGCCAATAGTGGTCGGGCCCCCTATAGCCTAAAAACAAATCAACAATTCCAGATTTCAGAAGTCATGTTCGGATGACCTCGGGCAGACCCCCAACCCGAACCCGTCAGGCGCCCGACACCCGCTGATGTCTAAGATTGAAGACAAGACCCCAACATGCACCCTTGCCGTGAAGCCTCTTCACGATCTCACTAGCGAACCTAGCATAGCTGACAGTAGTTCTCTGGCATGGATAGCGGCGACACTACTACTCTACCTTCAAACGGAGTCAAAACCAGGCTTAGATTGAATCCAATCTGTCTAGTCATGGATCGCCAAGTCCCGCCAGATGGACATTAAATCCTAATTGCTGAGATTAGCAGACTGCCGGGTTATTTCATGCCGTGAATATGGAAATTGTTCACCCATGTTTTTAAGCTGTGGTGTCTCATCCACCAGAGTACAAAATAAGAGAGTGAAAGCTAATGATATTATGGATCGATCATATAACCATAAAGCCAAGCTGATGGTCTAACTATCCAATTCAAAAGGACAATTAAAACTAAAATGGTAAAAGGATCCGAATTGGAAGGGTGAAAAAACATGCTTAAGATTGTTCAATTGGTGTAATTTTGGTAATGCTCCATGCAAAATCCCACCTCTAATTCTGAGGATTCGCACTACTGTATATTTGACCACATGCATATGATGGATGACATGCAACAACTTAAAATGACAGGGAAACATAGTACGTTGGAGAGTAAGTTCAGAATCCATAACTGGATTGAGTATCATAAGATGCAAGGAGCAACTTGACATCTCTGTGTAATGAGATAGCTCCCGATTATCTGGATCACTTAACCATGAGCCCCATTCAACAAAAAATAGGACCATTTCTCAGGTTCAGGTGGACATGTAAGAGCTTACAAATGTACAATAAGTGAGCCGCACTGCACCGATCCAGGATACACAGGTCAAAACATTAGTTTCCTCTCATAAGGCGAACCATGTGTGTTGTGGAATTCTAGCCATTCATTTCTCTTTTTTTTATTTTTTTTTATTTTTTTGGGGCTAGTCATGCAACGCACCCACCCGGTCAGTTACATGGTGCTCCCACCCACTGGTGGGGTTAGTGGGTTTCGATCCGAAACCTGCAGTTGAAACGCTCAAGCATCTACCAGCTGGGTTAGCAGGCGATCCCATTAATTTTTATTTCGGAAACACCTTATAACGATTCTACGAAGTCATGTGGGGGCGTGATCATTTGTTGATGTGGATCATGGAGGATCTCATGTGAATGAGATCCACCTCGTCCATGAGGTGCGCCACCCTGTGTTTTGATTGGAGCCCAAAAAGCAGGCCAATTCAAAACTCAGGTTGAGATGGTAGTCTCACTGTAACTCATCCAATTTGTATGTGGTATCCATCGTTGCGTTTACATGACATCCAATACACTAATCTTACAGGCAACACTAGGCTGAGCATGGATTCTCTGAAAATTAGAACTTTCTAAGATTCAGGTGGGGCACACTCCATGAATTTTAAGGTTTTAGTCATGATTTTACACCGTTTCCTGTGGTATGGCGCCTAAGTCTTGTATTGGACTTATATTTGTGCATGGAGAAAATGTGGTGGCTCATGTAATGGACCGTATGGATCTGATGTACATTCACTACGTGAAAAAGGCAAATTTGCGACGGGTTTTACGACGAATATCAACCGTCGCAAAAATTGCTTGGTTTAACGACGAACAAGGTCCGCCGTATTCGAAAATATTCCGTCGCTTTTGCGAAATTAAGGCAGGATTTCGTCACGGGATTTACCGACGGACATAGTCCGTCGCAAAATTATAATTTCCGACGAACTTAGCCCGTCGCTATTTAACGACGGACTTGGTTCGTCGCTAATCCCAGCCCCAAAAAACCCCCCCAGTTAAGATCCGTGGGAAAATAAAATTTAAGAAAATGAGATACTGAAAAAAACTGATATTTTTTAAAAATTAAAAAATTTGATATTTAAAATAATAGATTTAGTAATTTGAAAGAAAAAGTTAAGAGGTTTTAAAAACAAAATTGAGAAATTTGAATAAAATTAATATGTTTGAAATTTCTTTTCAAATTTTCACAAATTTAAACATTTTGAAAAAGAAAATTGTGAAGTTAAAAAAAGAATTGTGATTTTCAAACAAAAAAAAGTTGAGAGGTTTGAAAATAAATTAACAATTTTTTAGTAAAATTGAGATTTAGAAAAATAATAAGATTCAAAAAATTGAGATTAAAAAAAAAATGGCCATTTGAAAAAAGTTGAGAAGTTCGAATAAAATTGATATGTTTGTAAAAAAATTAAAATTTTTATAAAGAAATTAAGATTTTGTATTTCGAAAAAATTAAGAAGTTTGATTAAAAAATGATATTTTGAAAAGAAATTGAGAAGCTTTAAAAAATTGACATTTTAAAAAGTTAGAGAAGTTTAAAATAATATTGAAATTTTGAAGAAAAAAATGTGATGTAAAAAAATGGAGATTTTGATAAAAAAAAAATTTAATTTGAAAATAAAAATTAACGAGTTTTAAAAAAATTTGTGATTTCGAGAAAAAAGGTTAAGAAGTTGGAAAGAAATCGACAATGTTTGATAAAAATTCGGATTTAAAAAAAAAGAATTGAGATTTAAAAAATAATTAGGTTTTTTTTTTTTTTTAAAAAGTAACATTTTTAGACAAAAAAGGTTATTTTGAAAAAAAAAATTAAGATGTTGGAATAAAAGTGATAAGCTTAAAAAAATTAATTTTTGAAAAGAAATTATATTTTTATAAAATTGACATTTTGGAAAAGAAATTGGCATAAAGAAATTAGTGTTTTAAAAAAAAGAATTTGTATTTTTTAAATGTTGAGAAGTTTGAATAAAACTGATAAGTTTGAAAAAGTTCGAAAACAAATTAGATTTGAAAAGGAAATGAAGATTTGAGATTTAAAATAAAATTGAGATTTCGTATTTTGAAAAAAAATAAAAGTTGAGGTATTTGATTAAAAAAAAAAAAAAGAGATTTTATCAGTTTTGAAAAAAAAAAAGTTCAAAAAAAATTGTGGTTTAAATAAAAGCGAGAAATTTGAAATGAGTGGGCCAAATTTATTGGTGGACATTTATTGGATAGTTGAAAATGAAAAATTACACTCATTCAGTTAATTGGTTATCAGATTGGTTTATGCATACATACATGTTCATTGGTGCAAAAAATGAAGGCCCTACTATATAATGATGTTAATTAATTGCAAGGAAAATTTATAATGATGAGATTGATCAAATTCTATGATCAAGTCATCCTAAACTTGATCTGAATGGTCAGATATGTTTATAACGTTGTAATTATTATTAAAAACAAAATTAAGCCCGAATCATATCCATATAAAAGACTCTTTATATGTGCACAATCAGTTTGTCTAGAGCTAGACAAATTTTGGACAATCTGATTGGTCCAAATTGAAAAGTAAATGACTTTAGATGTTTAGATTAAATTTCACTCAAATCTAATGGTTAGGTTACAAGATATGGCCCATCATTGATCAATTTTATCTATTTAGTATCTTTCTCATCTTAAACTTGATCAGGGCAAGTGACCAATCAAATCAAAGTTATTGATGAATAGAATAGAGTAAATGGATTAGATTTCCAAATTAGGCCAAATTTTTAAGTCAAAATTGAGCTGCAACTTGTTAACCTCGTGAAAACCTAATAAATGTATAGTCATTGGACCCCAAACTCTAATCTAACCATTGAGAATTTGATCTTTCTAATATTTGCTATTGCATCCTAAAATGATATAAAAGAACAGATGGATGGATTAGATATACATAAAATATATCAACTTGGGGTCATACCGTTGGGATAACGGATGCGGATTGGCTATTGACCCTGCCACCAGTCAATGCCTAGTGATCGGTGCTCTGTGGGCCCCACCACGATGAATGTGTTTCATCCACTCTATCCATACATTTTCATAGATCATTTTATGGTATGAGCCCAAATTTGAGGTAGATCCAAATCTCAAGTGGACCACATCACAAGAAACAGTGTTAATTGAACACCCACTATTAAAAACTTATTGGGGGCCACGGAAGTTTTGGAACAAGCTGATATTTGTTTTTTACCTACATCTAGGTCTGTATAACCTAATCAAGAGGTTGGATGTCAAATAATCAATATAGTGGGCCCTATGAGGATTTTAATAGTGGACATTTAGTCAATACTATTTTCCTGTGGTGTGGTCCACCTGAGATTTAGATTTGGCTCATTTATTGGATCAAGCACTAAAATGATCTTCAGAAATGGCTAGATAGCGTGGACAAAACACATACGTCATGGTGGGGCCTATAAAGCACCGGCCAGTGGCCCCATAGCCAAGCATTAATAGCCAAGGGGTGTGAATTAGGTGTTACCCCAGGAACAACTTAGTGGGTGTTACCCTAACTGTGTGGGGCCCATCTTGATGTAGTTTTTATATATCAACACTTTCTATCTCTTTTTTCATATCATTTTAGGATGTGATCCAAAATCCTAAGAAGATCCAAATCTCAGGTGGACCATACCACTAGAAACAGTGATGTATAACCATTAAAAATGTTTGGTGGGCCACAAAAGTCTTGGATCAATCTGATCTTTATATTTTCCCTTCATCAAGACTTTATTGACATTATCAAGAGCTTTGATTGCAAATAAACATTACAAAAACCTTGTTATGGGCTCTTTGGAATTTTTAATGGTGGGGCACTCAATTACACTATTTCTAGTGTTATGGTCCACTTGAGATTTGGATCTACATAATTTTTGGAACGTCATCCTAAAATGGGCTGTAGAAATAGATGGACGGCATGGATATACAAAATATCATCCATGTGGGCCATACGGTGGGGTAACACCCACTAAGTTGTCCCGGGGTAACACCTAATTCACGCCCCCGTCATGTGGGAGCGGATTGCGTACTGAGCAACTCCGCACCTAGCGTGCGGAGTAAACTCTGTGGGGCCCACAGTGATTTATGTATTTTATCCACTCCGTCCATCTATCTTAACAGAAAATTTTAGGTATGGTGCCAAAAAATGAAGCATATCAAAATCTAAAGTGGACCACACCACAAGAAATGTGTGAACTGAATGTCTACCGTTGACTCGGAGGACATAGAAGTTTTGGATCAAGCTGATATTTGTGTTTTCCCTTCATCCATATCCATGTGATCTTATGAACAGGTTGGATGACAAATAAACATCACTGTAGGGCCTGGGAAGGTTTCAACGGTGGAAATCATTATTCCCACTATTTCCCGTGGCATGGTTCACTTGAGATTTGGATATGCTTAAATTTTGGGATCAACCACTAAAATGAGCTGGAAAAACATATGGACGGAATAGATAAAGCACATACATTCTAGGTGGGCCCAATTGAGTTTACTTCGCACGATAAGAGTGTGCGGAGTTACTCCACATGCAATTTGATTCCCCGTCCCCTAAAAATCCCCAAATCCCTCGTTCCCTTTCACTCTCTACCGTCTCCCGCCCTTCCTCCCTTTGTCTCTCTGTTTCCCTCTCTCTCTCTCTCTCTCTCTCTCTCTCTCTCTCTCTCTCTCTCAAAAAATCCACTACTCCCATGCCGCTGCCGACCTTCCGTCCTCCCGTTCGCCTCCAAATCCAAAGCCGCTCGCCGTCTCAAAGCATTCGAAATCGAACAATCAAAGTCCTCCCGGAAAGTCCAGATCCATCATGAGAAGACGATTAGGACGTTATCTACATCGCTCACTGCTTGGCTTAACTTTTTGTTTGAGAACCCTAGATCGTGCTCCAGTGATGTTGCTGCCTGGGATGAGGAAGCCCGATCTGAGTCGGTGGTTAATGGGAAGAGGGACAGCTTGCAGGGAAGGAGGATCAGGATTGATAGCCCGTGGCGGAGCCCGAAGCGTCAGAGGAATTGCTCTTGGTGGGCTGTGGCGCCAGCTGGTGATGGAGAGTCCTCGTCATTGTTGGGGGCGGCGTCGGCAGGGTTCCCATCGTTGGAGATCTCATTGTAGGATGTTTGCAGCTTTGAGGACTTGAAAGAGAGGATGGCGATGTGTTTGAGTGAGAAGATTCGTAATGAGGTGCTTTCTATGATGAATCAGGTGGCAAAGGTCAGTTTTCAGAATCACTTTCATGAAATTGTTTTTGTTTCTATTTTTCCAAAAAAGAAAAAAAAGCAATTGAGGAATTCGGTCTAAAATACATAAGGAGTGGAGGGTAAGTCAAGGACCTCATGTCACGATTCTGATACATCTGAGCCTTGGAAATGGTGGTCATGAAATTCATTTGGTGCAAAAATCTGGCTGGTCCACTCATCAAGTGGGCCACACATTGTACATTGAATCAGGCCAATAGAAGGTCTAATTAAAAACTGTCCATAATTTTTGTATGGGTGTGTCTCCAGCGTGGTGAGTGGTCCACCCTGAATCTTTTGCTATCTGATGTTCATGGTGGGGCCAATATTTGCCATCTCTGATGTGGTACACACATGGCATGCCAGGGTGCATCTGCGCATTCCTAAATAAATTGTTTTTGAATTTGTTGGGGCTATCTGATCATTCCTCCTAAATAAATTGTTTTTGAGTTTGTTTTTTTGGCTAGACTAAGTATGTGTTAGCAACTCTACTAATTCAAGTTGTGCATGCATGCGTGGGTGGGCAACATGCTGGGGAATATCTGATCATTCCTCCTAAATAAATTGTTTTTGAATTTGTTTTTTTGGCTAGACACTGTGTTAGCAACTCAACTAAATTGTGGCAACTCATCTAAATGTTTAAATCAAGCTGAGCCATCAAAATCACGCATAGGGCATATGTCGATTGGTGGCTGACAAATGAACTATTAACAGAAAATGTTCAGCAGTGTGAAATCAGTTGGTCGAGATTGTCTGATCGGTGTGCTATTTTTTGAGCTATTCTTCATCCACAATGGGGTTCATCCCTAGAACAGTGGAACCCACTGGATAGGCACTTTTTTTTAAAAATTAATTTAAATGAGTTCAACATTTGTTTCTTCAAAACATCCATGCCAAAGTGGTGATACATTAAACGGAGCCTTTTGCAATCCATTCGTCACAAGTAGACATTTGTTGCTCATTTTACTGGTGATTGTTGTGCTAATATTGTTTTGTTTAAACATTATTTTATCCAATATTATAAAATAGGATATCATAATTCAAGCCACTTATTTGAGAAATTTGATGTCTACTTGTGAGAGTAGGATTTCAAGTCCATCTTACCAAATCTGCCAATGTGCTGTATATATGTGAGATTTGGGTTTATCATTGGTTGGGTCCACTTTGTGTTGTGGCCTGAAAATCAGGCTGTTCCATTCATCAGGTGGGCCACACGTCTATGAATAACTGGACAGAGAATGATCACTGTCCACCGTCAATTCGATGCATAGATTAGGTAAGCAACACATGAACATTGAACATAGAACATAGACCCTTGTCATTTTTTTCTCTAACTGCATTTCTTTCTAGCCCACCTAATTAATGAACCCGTTGGATTTTCTAGCTGAAGAACACTCACCATGGGAATCTATGGACAGCCCAGGTCTTGAATGTGCCATGTCAGTACATGCAGTGCATTTGTGTTTTGTAATTGAAAATGGGCCATCTGGATTCTTCATTTGTGTGTGTCATAAGTGCATTCATGAGTGGTTTGTGCAGTGATCCGGGGCTTTCATGTGACACCCCCTTTTATAGATGGGGCATCACCTTGAAATTGTGCTGATTGCATAATGCTAACCATTTGATTTGTGGATGTTGTTTTTTCATCTTACCCAATGAATGTGGACCATTTTTCACTTTTGTTGTAGCAATCTGTAGTGAGCCACTGATCTGATCATTAAATAGGAATTAGGATGGAATTTTTCTGATTTCTATGGTTTCACCTATCCATGGTACACTTTTTTCTGGTCTTTTTTTCTTCTTCTATTTCATCATTTATTTCCTTTTCTCCAAAGGCTAAATGAGTTTATATTTGTCTGATTTTTGTGGTACAACATTGGGCACCCTATAATTCCCAAAATTGGCTAGGAGAATTTTCTTTCGCACATTTTGTATGTGATACTTCCATGCAGATTCCAAGCTTGACCATAACGATTGATGGTAAATGTTTAAATTGTCAAGAATTCTGATTTTTATGGGACACATTTGTTGGCATTGAACTAGATATTTATCTTCTATAAATTTTAAGGTAGTAAAATAAAATAGACAACAGTTAAAAAAAAAGCGGTCTAAAGAATCCTTCAGGGCCTGTTTATTAGACACCTGCAAATAAGTTATTCTCATTTTAGTTGATGACAATTATGTTTTAGAGATTGTGGCGTCCACCAAACAACCTGTTAGAGGTTCTTGAACTTGCTCAGCTTATAAATAGATGAATTGGCAGATTGAATTTTCTTCCTACAGTAAATCTTAGGTTAAGGAATTGATGGAAACCCATTCCAATGTCTGAAGCAACTGTAAAAAAAAATCTGTTCCACTTGGGACAGTTCGATATAGATAAACAAAAAGATAGTTTCAGTACTTACATATACATGATGTAGTTTATGGTTGGACTCCAAACCATCTTCCGATTTAAACTTCAATATACGTTCTCCATAGTTTGTTATTGGTCTCGATTTTTTATTTTAAATTAGATGATTTTTTAGTTATATTTGTTCTTTTGATGATCAGGTGAAAATAGATTCGGCATGTTCTTATAAATACACCATCTCCATGCAAAACATTGGCTATCCATTGATTTGAATGTTGACAGTTTGGCATGCCAAGGTGAATGAATCAATCTGATTTTTTACCGCGACGATCTTCATGTTGTGGCCCACTTGTTCTAAGCAAGTGACATGGCAATTCACGTGTGTAGCTTTGCTATGTTTGTATGTGAATCTATTATCGAACTTTGCTAGCTCATCTTTTTCATCTTTTTTTTCATTTATTTATTTTATTGTTTATCCTGTGGCAGGTCTTGGAGAAGTCTGTGAAACCAATCTCTTTGCTCTTATTTCCAGTCACATTGGCTCTATGTGGGTGGGCAATCAAACAAGCAATCAGCGTCATACAGGTACAATATCCAATTATTGAACTTTGCTAGTTAGAAAAAGAATTGGGAAATATTAAAAATGGGCTGCACTTAAATGGATATTTTCTCATTTCATTGGAAAAATAGAGAATAGAGAAGATTGAACAATCCTAACCTTTGATATAGACACCTGTTTGCTGAACTAGGACATTGGAAATTTTCTCATTTCATTGGAATAACAGAGAATAGAGAAGATTGTGTTGTTTTTGGTTTCCCATTTTAGTTAATAGTTTTCTCTTTTCCTTGGAACATGCTATAGAACATGGCTTCTGTTTATGTGGAATGTATAAAAAAAACTTCTCATGGGCCACAATTTTTTGTTCAATATGATATTTAGGTGGTCTCTGCATCCAGGTCTTTGTGACCTTATCAACAGGTTAGATGGGAAATAAACACTCCGGTGGCCCCCATGAAGCTTTTAATGGTCTGGATTCGATCACGACTGTTTTCTGTGGGACTGGGTCTTGATAAACGCAGATCGCTCCAAATTAGTCAGCCTTACTATAATGAATTGCATCCAAACAAAAATGATTTTTGTTCATTTTTCACTTGTGGTTTGGAGCATGACAAGTCTGATTGTGTAGGATATTCTAAACACAATTCTCATGTTACATTGTCTGATTGGGAGTAATTCAATACTTTGGCAGAGTAAGACACTTGATATGCAGGCACATATATTGTTTAGTGGCATCCATAAATTAATCCAAGTAAATTGTGGAAACCACTATTGCTAAGTTACAGTTTGGAAATCAGTTAGTTGAGCAATCCTAACCTCGACTTGATTGGACTAATTGCGAAAATGTCCAAGCTAATATCTGAATGCCAATGGCCTTTAGAAGGGGAAAAAATCTGAGTTTCCAATAGCTATTGCATCTGAAGTTCATTTGTTCTGGTAAATCATAAATGTATGCATGCTCAAGAAGCTAGTGGGTCCTGTGTGTCAGATTTTCTTTGCTTTCTCTTCCAGAAAATCAGGTGATCAGGGCATATCATAGTGCGACTGAAATTTGAGTGGTCAACATTCCACATATCATGCCTTGTTTCCAAGGGCTTGGACAATCTATGATGTTATTTGTACTAAATACGGCTCCCGCACATTATTTTCTTATCACCTTCTTTTGTGGACCGAGTATTTTTTATCCCCTGAAATTATTTATTTCTAAAATAATTGGTCTCTTATCTCCAGGTGAACCGGACCCAGAGCTAAAAATTTCATGTCGCCAAATATCACTGTTCATACCGCATAATTATCGAGAGAGCAGTCTTCCTACTTCTGTCTTTGTTTACACGGTATGTATATTCAACCTGCTTCCAGTATGGGATTCGGATGAACTTATTGATCCACTAAGTGATGATTCTCTTGGGACACATTTATATACTTCTTATTTCAAAGATACTCTCTGAAGAGAACAAAAGTTAAAAATCCCATCAATAGGACACTAAATTGCATTAGCATGCAAGATCTCAGCCTTTTTGCCTGTAAATTGAACCTTCTTTAATACCTTGCTTGCCTCTACATACCTGATTACAGTCACCTTCTGCTGTTTCCTGTTTATATCCACAGATTGTACTCCTGAAAACACAAAGAACATAACTCAAAACATCAGATTTAGCCCACTGTTTAGATGTTTTTGGGAAATGTTTTTGGCTTTTCCATTGATAAGATGAGCTACAACATATAAAAAGAAATTCATGTACAAAAGACATTGAAGGGTAATCTCATATGTGTGGACTGTTGATATACTGAATGGCTGGATTTTTGCGCAGCTCACACAAGTTGATCCTATATATTGTTGGTTTATAGAATACTTGTAAAGGAACTGCCCCTGCACATGTCATATCAATGTTTTAAAATCCAAACAGTTATATGGTGGGCCCATTTTGACCGGAATGGTGTCCTGTCCCAGCCAGGTCACTATTAGGAGCCCATTTTGCAATTGGACCACCTAGGTCACATGGGTTATCCTGCCATCAAACCTATTCATGTGACTGTGACAAGTTGGCATGTGTGAGGGGGGTGTTTATGAAGTTCATATGCATTGTTTACATGTGATTGAAATTAAATCGTTTTTCATTTCCATGACTTCTGTATTGCTCTGTATTGTTCCTTTGGGATTTCTTCTTCTTTTCTGTTGCCACAGTTTTAAATTGTTTGATTTTTGCCTGATTAGCATGGCGAATGCCCCATCTACTACTGGGCCATTTAATTGGATGTTGAGATTGAGTTTAGTATTCAATGCCCAAGGTTGGGTAGCTTAGGTTAGGTCTCAAGTCAAGCTGATGTGGGTCTAAGGACAATGCCCCATCTACCACTTGGCATTGTCCATGAACAATACAGTTGTATCTGCCTGAAGCAGTCAGATATAAAGTGATACAAGGCAATACGACCCCGCATCGGTTTTGAATGATGCTATATGCCCAAACCAATTTTCACCCATTTCATTTTGAGAAGAATTTCATGATTGGTTTAGACAAATATTTTTTTGGTTGTTTTTGTTAGTTGGTTCTGTTCGTAGATTATAAAGCTGATTTCCTCCTAGTTTTCAATTTCATCCCACTGAAACTTCTTGCATAATAGTTATCAAGCTTGTTTTTTTCTTTTTTGTTCTTAGATTACAAAACTCACTCTTATGTTTTATATTCTAAATTTTGCAGGTGGGCCAGTTGATGGATTTGCTAACGTATGAGGTGGACGCAGCTATAAAGGAAAGAGTAGAAATGAAGACTTCACGAATGATCAAGAGATTGATCTCAACGAGGACAAAAATAAAGCCTAGTTGCTCATTATATGGAGAATATTAGTTTACTTAAATGTGTAGATTTGTAACAAATATTAATATTATTTTCCACTAGAAATGTAAGGATTTATAAATTTCGTATATGATATAATGATGATTTGTGAGGGCTACAGGTTCGTTTTTTTTTTCTGTTTTTTTTTTTGTTTTTAATAATTTGGATGACTGTCAGGTGCAACAGATTTAAGAAACAATATGGGCGCCAGGTATTTCGGTTGCAAAAACTTTAGCGACGGACGAAACCCGTCGCTAAATTTCCTAAATAAATGCAATCACGCTGTCGCCCATAAATTTAACGACGGACCAATATGCGTGGCAACAATTTTGTATGACGGACCAATATCCGTCGCTAAAGCCGTCGCTAAATCCGTCGCTTTACATAATTTAGCGACGGATGTAGATCGTCGTTTAAAAGCGACGGACATAAGTCGTCGTTTAAAATTTGCCACAGTAAACTGCGACGGCCCATGCGACGGACCAAGTTCGTCGCTAAGATCGATTTGCGACGGACTTGGTCCGTCGAACAAATGCGATTTTGGCGTAGTGATGCTCCCCAAGGTGTTAGGTTAGTTGTAGGCATGCTCTAGCTACATATGACTATGCATAGTTAGGCCAATGTAGTCTTTTTATTCTAATGCAACGCTCAAGAGTGAGATAAAAAATAAAAAGCAAAAAGCAAAATGATGTGTGAAGTCTATTTTTTTTTTTTTTAATGAATGGATGGCAATTGCTAGTCTGGATATGTGTGGGTTAGGTATATGGAACTTTTCCATGCACTTTAGTTCCATTAGGACACCTTGGCATGCACGTCATCTATCTGAATTGTCCATTCACTACGCCAAAATCACATTTGTTCCGACGGACCAAGTTCGTCGCAAATTAATATTAGCGACGAACTTGGTTCGTCGCATGGGCCGTCGCAGTTTACTTTGTCCGTCGCTTTTAAACGACGAATCACGTCCGTCGCTAATTTATGTAAAGCGACGGTTTTAGCGACGGATATTGGTCCGTCGTACAAAATTGTTGCCACGCATATTGGTCCGTCGATAAATTTATGGGCGACAGCGTGATTGCATTTATTTAGGAAATTTAGCGACGGTTTTCGTCCGTCGCTAAATGTTTTGCAACAGAAATACCTGGCACCCATATTGTTTCTTAAATCTGTTGCACCTGACAGTCGTCCAAATTATTAAAAACAAAAAAAAAAAAAACAGAAAAAAAAAACGAACCTGTAGCCCTCACAAATCATCATTATATCATATACGAAATTTATAAATCCTTACATTTCTAGTGGAAAATAATATTAATATTTGTTACAAATCTACACATTTAAGTGAACCAATATTCTCCATATAATGAGCAACTAGGCTTTATTTTTGTCGTCGTTGAGATCAATCTCTTGATCATACGTGAAGTCTTCATTTCTACTCTTTCCTTTATAGCTGCGTCCACCTCATACGTTAGCAAATCCATCAACTGGCCCACCTGCAAAATTTAGAATATAAAACATAAGAGTGAGTTTTGTAATCTAAGAACAAAAAAGAAAAAAACAAGCTTGATAACTATTATGCAAGAAGTTTCAGTGGGATGAAATTGAAAACTTGGAGGAAATCAGCTTTATAATCTACGAACAGAACCAACTAACAAAAACAACTAAAAAAATATTTGTCTAAACCAATCATGAAATTCTTCTCAAAATGAAATGGGTGAAAATTGGTTTGGGCATATAGCATCATTCAAAACTGATGCGGGGTCGTATTGCCTTGTATCACTTTGTATCTGACTGCTTCAGGCAGATACAACTGTATTGTTCATGGACAATGCCAAGTGGTAGATGGGGCATTGTCCTGAGACCCACATCAGCTTGACTTGAGACCTAACCTAAGCTACCCAACCTTGGGCATTGAATACTAAACTCAATCTCAACATCCAATTAAATGGCCCAGTAGTAGATGGGGCATTCGCCATGCTAATCAGGCAAGAATGAAACAATTTAAAACTGTGGCAACAGAAAAGAATAAGAAATCCCAAAGGAACAATACAGAGCAATACAGAAGTCATGGAAATGAAAAAGGATTTAATTTCAATCACATGTAAACAAAGCATATGAACTTCATAAACACCCCCCTCACACATGCCAACTTGTCACAGTCACGTGAATAGGTTTGATGGCAGGATAACCCATGTGACCTAGGTGGTCCAATTGCAAAATGGGCTCCTAATAGTGACCTGGCTGGGATAGGACACCATTCTGGTCAAAATGGGCCCACCATATAACTGTTTGGATTTTAAAACATTGATATGACATGTGCAAGGGCAGTTCCTTTACAAGTATTCTATAAACCAACAATATATAGGATCAACTCGTGTGAGCTGCGCAAAAATCCAGCCATTCAGTATATCAACAGTCCACACATATGAGATTACCCTTCAATGTCTTTTGTACATGAATTTCTTTTTTTATGTTGTAGCTCATCTTATCAATGGAAAAGCCAAAAACATTTCCCAAAAACATCTAAACAGTGGGCTAAATCTGATGTTTTGAGTTATGTTCTTTGTGTTTTTAGGAGTACAATCTGTGGATATAAACAGGAAACAGCAGAAGGTGACTGTAATCAGGTATGTAGAGGCAAGCAAGGTATTAAAGAAGGTTCAATCTACATGCAAAAAGGCTGAGATCTTGCATGCTAATGCAACTTAGTGTCCTATTGATGGGATTTTTAACTTTTGTTCTCTTCAGAGAGTATCTTTGAAATAAAAAGTACATAAATGTGTCCCAAGAGAATCATCACTTAGTGGATCAATAAGTTCATCCGAATCCCATATTGGAAGCAGGTTGAATATACATACCGTGTAAACAAAGACAAAAGTAGGAAGACTGCTCTCTCGATAATTATGCGGTATGAATAGTGATATTTGGCGACATGAAATCTTTAGCTCTGGGTCCGGTTCACCTGGAGATAAGAGACCAATTATTTTAGAAATAAATAATTTCAGGGGATAAAAAATACTCGGTCCACAAAAGAAGGTGATAAGAAAATAATGTGCGGGAGCCGTATTTAGTACAAATACCATCATAGATTGTCCAAGCCCTTGGAAACAAGGCATGATATGTGGAATGTTGACCACTCAAATTTCAGTCGCACGATGATATGCCCTGATCACCTGATTTTCTGAAAGAGAAAACAAAGAAAATCTGACACACAGGACCCACTAGCTTCTTGAGCATGCATACATTTATGATTTACTAGAACAAATGAACTTCAGATGCAATAGCTATTGGAAACTCATATTTTTTTCCCCTTCTAAAGGCCATTGGCATTCAGATATTAGCTTGGACATTTTCGCAATTAGTCCAATCAAGTCGAGGTTAGGATTGCTCAACTAACTGATTTTCAAACTGTAACTTAGCAACAGTGGTTTCCACAATTTACTTGGATTAATTTATGGATGCCACTAAACAATATATGTGCCTGCATATCAAGTGTCTTACTCTGCCAAAGTATTGAATTACTCCCAATTAGACAATGTAACATGAGAATTGTGTTTAGAATTATCCTACACAATCAGACCTGTCATGCTCCAAACCACAAGTGAAAAATGAACAAAAATCATTTTTGTTTGGATGCAATTCATTACAGCAAGGCTGACTAATTTGGAGCGATCTGTGTTTATCAAGACCCAGTCCCACAGAATACAGTCGTGATTGAATCCAGACCACTAAAAGCTTCATGGGGGCCACCGGAGTGTTTATTTCCCATCTAACCTGTTGATAAGGTCACAAAGACCTGGATGCAGAGACCACCTAAATATCATATTGAACAAAAAATTGTGGCCCATGAGAAGTTTTTTTATACATTCCACATAAACAAAAGCCATGTTCTATAGGATGTTCCAAGGAAAAGAGAAAACTATTAACTAAAATGGGAAACCAAAAACAACACAATCTTCTCTATTCTCTATTATTCCAATGAAATGAGAAAATTTCCAATGTCCTAGTTCAGCAAACAGGTGTCTATATCAAAGGTTAGGATTGTTCAATCTTCTCTATTCTCTATTTTTCCAATGAAATGAGAATATATCCATTTCAGTGCAGCCCATTTTTAATATTTCCCAATTCTTTTTCTAACTAGCAAAGTTCAATAATTGGATATTGTACCTGTATGACGCTGATTGCTTGTTTGATTGCCCACCCACATAGAGCCAATGTGACTGGAAATAAGAGCAAAGAGATTGGTTTCACAGACTTCACCAAGACCTGCCATAGGATAAACAATAAAATAAATAAATGAAAAAAAAGATGAAAAGGATGAGCTAGCAAAGTTCGATAATAGATTCACATGCGAACATAGCAAAGCTACACACGTGAATTGCCATGTCACTGGCTTAGAACAAGTGGGCCACAACATGAAGATCGTCGCGGTAAAAAATCAGATTGATTCATTCACCTTGGCATGCCAAACTGTCAACATTCAAATCAATGGACAGCCAATGTTTTGCATGGAGATGGTGTATTTATAAGAACATGCCGAATCTATTTTCACCTGATCATCAAAAGAACAAATATAACTAAAAAATCATCTAATTTAAAATAAAAAATCGAGACCAATAACAAACTATGGAGAACGTATATTGAAGTTTAAATCGGAAGATGGTTTGGAGTCGAACCATAGACTACATCATGTATATGTAAGTACTGAAACTATCTTTTTGTTTATCTATATCGAACTGTCCCAAGTGGAACAGATTTTTTTTACAGTTGCTTCAGACATTGGAATGGGTTTCCATCAATTCCTTAACCTAAGATTTACTGTAGGAAGAAAATTCAATCTGCCAATTCATCTATTTATAAGCTGAGCAAGTTCTCTGTGGGCCCAAATGCATGTAGCTAGAAACATCGAATCCTACCCGTCCACATGTAAACACACGTGCCAACATGGCAAATTTGTGTGATGTAGAATATTTTCATAGAGTGGGACACTGTCTTTTAGATCTTCTATCTAAAAAGTAGGCCTGTTTCGCTCCTCATGTGGACCACACCACAAAACAAAGGTACAGATGAAACCAATTTTTCTAGCCATCCTTTCATTTTACAAATTGTGGACCATTTAAGGAATGGAAACAGCTCAACAAACTAAATAGTGCGTCCCACCTGATGGAACGTGCAGATCTTGCTCCCGCGTTCCATATCGGCACAGCCACACTAGATTCTGTGTGGATGGGCCAAGCTCATGTTGGGTGGATTTTCGAGTCGATTCTGTCCAAGTGGGCCCACTGTTAGGTAATCAACACCGTCCCTTCAATCGACCACCATCCAATATAGTGGTCCAATTTCTGACCTAGTCGTGGGAGGTGTACTGTTGCTACATTTCTTTCGTCCTAGATTTGCATACCACCAATTGAAGGGCTAGGATTGTCTCTGTCGAGGTGATTTTGGAGGCATCATTACCCCATATTCACCCATCAGATGGTCTAGATTATCAATTCATGGGCCCACTTGCACGAGACACAAGGCCAGAGGCCGCCACCCATCCATCCCTATGATCCAAAGTATGGGTTTCCATCAATTCCTTAACCTAAGATTTACTGTAGGAAGAAAATTCAATCTGCCAATTCATCTATTTATAAGCTGAGCAAGTTCAAGAACCTCTAACAGGTTGTTTGGTGGACGCCACAATCTCTAAAACATAATTGTCATCAACTAAAATGAGAATAACTTATTTTCAGGCGTCTAATAAACAGGACCTGAAGGATTCTTTAGACCGCTTTTTTTTTACTGTTGTCTATTTTATTTTACTACCTTGAAATTTATAGAAGATAAATATCTAGTTCAATGCCAACAAATGTGTCCCATAAAAATCAGAATTCTTGACAATTTAAACATTTACCATCAATCGTTATGGTCAAGCTTGGAATCTGCATGGAAGTATCACATACAAAATGTGCGAAAGAAAATTCTCCTAGCCAATTTTGGGAATTATAGGGTGCCCAATGTTGTACCACAAAAATCAGACAAATATAAACTCATTTAGCCTTGGAGAAAAGGAAATAAATGATGAAATAGAAGAAGAAAAAAAGACCAGAAAAAAGTGTACCATGGATAGGTGAAACCATAGAAATCAGAAAAATTCCATCCTAATTCCTATTTAATGATCAGATCAGTGGCTCACTACAGATTGCTACAACAAAAGTGAAAAATGGTCCACATTCATTGGGTAAGATGAAAAAACAACATCCACAAATCAAATGGTTAGCATTATGCAATCAGCACAATTTCAAGGTGATGCCCCATCTATAAAAGGGGGTGTCACATGAAAGCCCCGGATCACTGCACAAACCACTCATGAATGCACTTATGACACACACAAATGCTGAATCCAGATGGCCCATTTTCAATTACAAAACACAAATGCACTGCATGTACTGACATGGCACATTCAAGACCTGGGCTGTCCATAGATTCCCATGGTGAGTGTTCTTTAGCTAGAAAATCCAACGCGTTCATTAATTAGGTGGGCTAGAAAGAAATGCAGTTAGAGAAAAAAAAGACAAGTGTCTATGTTCTATGTTCAATGTTCATGTGTTGCTTACCTAATCTATGTATCGAATTGACGGAGGACAGTGATCATTCTCTGTCCAGTTATTCATAGACGTGTGGCCCACCTGATGAATGGACCAGCCTGATTTTCAGGCCACAACACAAAGTGGACCCAACCAATGATAAACCCAAATCTCACATATATACAGCACATTCGCAGATTTGGTAAGATGGACTTGAAATCCTACTCTCACAAGTAGACATCAAATTTCTCAAATAAGTGGCTTGAATTATGATATCCTATTTTATAATATTGGATAAAATAATGTTTAAACAAAACAATATTAGCACAACAATCACTAGTAAAATGAGCAACAAATGTCTACTTGTGACGAATGGATTGCAAAAGGCTCCGTTTAATGTATCACCACTTTGGCATGGATGTTTTGAAGAAACAAATGTTGAACTCATTTAAATTAATTTTTAAAAAAAAGTGCCTATCCAGTGGGTTCCACTGTTCTAGGGATGAACCCCATTGTGGATGAAGAATAGCTCGAAAAATAGCACACCGATCAGACAATCTCGACCAACTGATTTCACACTGCTGAACATTTTCTGTTAATAGTTCATTTGTCAGCCACCAATCGGCATATGCCCTATGCGTGATTTTGATGGCTCAGCTTGATTTAAACATTTAGATGAGTTGCCACAATTTAGTTGAGTTGCTAACACAATGTCTAGCCAAAAAAACAAATTCAAAAACAATTTATTTAGGAGGAATGATCAGATATTCCCCAGCATGTTGCCCACCCACGCATGCATGCACAACTCGAATTAGTAGAGTTGCTAACACATACTTAGTCTAGCCAAAAAAACAAACTCAAAAATAATTTATTTAGGAGGAATGATCAGATAGCCCCAACAAATTCAAAAACAATTTATTTAGGAATGAACATCAGAGATGGCAAATATTGGCCCCACCATGAACATCAGAGATGTACCACATCAGAGATGGCAAATATTGGCCCCACCATGAACATCAGATAGCAAAAGATTCAGGGTGGACCACTCACCACGCTGGAGACACACCCATACAAAAATTATGGACAGTTTTTAATCAGACCTTCTATTGGCCTGATTCAATGTACAATGTGTGGCCCATTTGATGAGTGGACCAGCCAGATTTTTGCACCAAATGAATTGCATGACCACCATTTCCAAGGCTCAGATGTATCAGAATCGTGACATGAGGTCCTTGACTTACCCTCCACTCCTTATGTATTTTGGACCGAATTATTCAATCGCTTTTTTTTCTTTTTTGGAAAAATAGAAACAAAAACAATTTCATGAAAGTGATTCTGAAAACTGACCTTTGCCACCTGATTCATCATAGAAAGCACCTCATTACGACTCTTCTCACTCAAACACATCGCCATCCTCTCTTTCAAGTCCTCAAAGCTGCAAACATCCTGCAATGAGATCTCCAACGATGGGAACCCTGCCGACGCCGCCCCCAACAATGACGAGGACTCTCCATCACCAGCCGGCGCCGCAGCCCACCAAGAGCAATTCCTCTGACGCTTCGGGCTCCGCCACGGGCTATCAATCCCGATCCTCCTTCCCTGCAAGCTGTCCCTCTTCCCATTAACCACCGACTCAGATCGGGCTTCCTCATCCCAGGCAGCAACATCACAGGAGCACGATCTAGGGTTCTCAAACAAAAAGTTGAGCCAAGCAGTGAGCGATGTAGATAACGTCCTGATCGTCTTCTCATGATGGATCTGGACTTTCCGGGAGGACTTTGATTGTTCGATTTCGAATGCTTTGAGACGGCGAGCGGCTTTGGATTTGGAGGCGGACGGAAGGTCGGCGGCGGCATGGAGTAGTGGATTTTTTTTTTTTTTTGAGAGAGAGAGAGAGAGAGAGAGAGAGAGAGAGAGAGAGGGAAACAGAGAGACAAAGGGAGGAAGGGCGGGAGACGGTAGAGAGTGAGAGGGAACGAGGGATTTGGGGATTTTTAGGGGACGGGGAATCGAATTGCATGTGGAGTAACTCCGCACGCTCTTATCGTGCGGAGTAAACTCAGTTGGGCCCACATAGAATGTATGTGCTTTATCTATTCCGTCCATATGTTTTTCCAGCTCATTTTAGTGGTTGATCCCAAAATTTAAGCATATCCAAATCTCAAGTGAACCATGCCACGGGAAACAGTGGGAATAATGATTTCCACCGTTGAAACCTTCCCAGGCCCTACAGTGATGTTTATTTGTCATCCAACCTGTTCATAAGATCACATGGATATGGATGAAGGGAAAACACAAATATCAGCTTGATCCAAAACTTCTATGTCCTCCGAGTCAACGGTAAACATTCAATTCACACATTTCTTGTGGTGTGGTCCACTTTAGATTTTGATATGCTTCATTTTTTGGCACCATACCTAAAATTTTCTGTTAAGATAGATGGACGGAGTGGATAAAATACATAAATCACTGTGGGCCCCACAGAGTTTACTCCGCACGCTAGGTGCGGAGTTACTCAGTACGCAATCCGCTCCCACATGACGGGGGCGTGAATTAGGTGTTACCCCGGGACAACTTAGGGGGTGTTACCCCGCCGTATGGCCCACATGGATGATATTTTGTATATCTATTCCGTCCATCTGTTTCTACAGCCCATTTTAGGATGACGTTCCAAAAATTATGTTGATCCAAATCTCAAGTGGACCATAACACTAGAAATAGTGTAATTGAGTGCCCCACCATTAAAAATTCCAAAGAGCCCATAACAAGGTTTTTGTAATGTTTATTTGCAATCAAAGCTCTTGATAATGTCAATAAAGTCTTGATGAAGGGAAAATATAAAGATCAGATTGATCCAAGACTTTTGTGGCCCACAAAACGTTTTTAATGGTTATACATCACTGTTTCTAGTGGTATGGTCCACCTGAGATTTGGATCTTCTTAGGATTTTGGATCACATCCTAAAATGATATGAAAAAAGAGATAGATAGTGTTGATATATAAAAACTACATCAAGATGGGCCCCACACAGTTAGGGTAACACCCACTAAGTTGTTCCTGGGGTAACACCTAATTCACACCCCTTGGCTATTAATGCTTGGCTATGGGGCCACTGGCCGGTGCTTTGTGGGCCCCACCATGACGTATGTGTTTTGTCCACGCTGTTTAGCCATTTCTGAAGATCATTTTAGTGCTTGATCCAATAAATGAGCCAAATCTAAATCTCAGGTGGACCACACCACAGGAAAATAGTATTGACTGAATGTCCACTATTAAAATCCTCATAGGGCCCACTATATTGATTATTTGACATCCAACCTCTTGATTAGGTTATACAGACCTGGATGTAGGTAAAAAACAAATATCAGCTTGTTCCAAAACTTCCGTGGCCCCCAATAAGTTTTTAATAGCGGGTGTTCAATTAACACTGTTTCTTGTGATGTGGTCCACTTGAGATTTGGATCTACCTCAAATTTGGGCTCATACCATAAAATGATCTATGAAAATGTATGGATAGAGTGGATGAAACACATTCATCGTGGTGGGGCCCACAGAGCACCGATCACTAGGCATTGACTAGTGGCAGGGTCACTAGCCAATCCACATCTGTTATCCCAACGGTGTGACCCCAAGTTGATATATTTTATGTATATCTAATCCATCCATTTGTTCTTTTATATCATTTTAGGATGCAATAGCAAATATTATAAAGATCAAATTCTCAATGGTTAGATTAGAGTTTGGGGTCCAATGACTATACATTTATTAGGTTTTCACGAGGTCAACAAGTTGCAACGCAATTTTGACTTAAAAATTTGGCATAATTTGGAAATCTAATCCATTTACTCTATTCTATTCATCAATAACTTTGATTTGACTGGTCACTTGCCCTGATCAAGTTTAAGATGAGAAAGATACTAAATAGATAAAATTGATCAATGATGGGCCATATCTTGTAACCTAACCATTATATTCGAGTGAAATTTAATCTAAACATCTAAAGTCATTTACTTTTCAATTTGGACCAATCAGATTGTCCAAAATTTGTCTAGCTCTAGACAAACTGATTGTGCACATTTAAAGAGTCTTTTATATGGATATGATTCGGGCTTAATTTTGTTTTCAATAATAATTACCACGTTCTAAACATATCTGACCATTCAGATCAAGTTTAGGATGACTTGATCATAGAATTTGATCAATCTCATCATTATAAATTTTCCTTGCAATTAATTAACATCATTATATTAGGGCCTTCATTTTTTGCACCAATGAACATGTATGTATGCATAAACCAATCTAATAACCAGTTAACTGAATGAGTGTAATTTTTCATTTTCAACTATCCAATAAATGTCCACCAATAAATTTGGCCCACTCATTTGAAATTTCTCGCTTTTATTTAAACCACAATTTTTTTCTAACTTTTTTTTTTCAAAACTGATAAAATCTCTCCTTTTTTTTTATCAAATATCTCAACTTTTATTTTTTTTCAAAATACGAAATCTCAATTTTATTTTAAATCTCAAATCTTCATTTCCTTTTCAAATCTAATTTGTTTTCGAACTTTTTCGAACTTATCAGTTTTATTCAAACTTCTCAACATTTAAAAAATACTATTTTTTTTTTAAAACACTAATTTCTTTTTGCCAATTTCTTTTCCAAAATGTCAATTTTATAAAAATATAATTTCTTTTCAAAAATTAATTTTTTTAAGCTTATCAATTTTATTCAAACATCTCAATTTTTTTTTTCAAAATAACCTTTTTTGTCTAAAAATGTTACTTTTTTTTCAAAAAAAAACCTAATTATTTTTTAAATCTCAATTCTTTTTTTTTTAAATCTGAATTTTTATCAAACATTGTCGATTTCTTTCCAACTTCTCAACCTTTTTTTTCGAAATCACAAATTCTTTTAAAACTTGTTAATTTTTATTTTCAAATTAATTTTTTTTATCAAAATCTCCATTTTTTTACATCACATTTTTTTCTTCAAAATTTCAATTTTATTTCAAACTTCTCTAACTTTTCAAAATGTCAATTTTTTAAAGCTTCTCAATTTCTTTTCAAAATATCATTTTTTTAATCAAACTTCTTAATTTTTTCGAAATACAACATCTTAATTTCTTTATAAAAATTTTAATTTTTTTACAAACTAATCAATTTTATTCGAACTTCTCAACTTTTTTCAAATGGCCATTTTTTTTTTTAAATCTCAATTTTTTGAATCTTATTATTTTTCTAAATCTCAATTTTACTAAAAAATTGTTAATTTATTTTCAAACCTCTCAACTTTTTTTTGTTTGAAAATCACAATTCTTTTTTTAACTTCACAATTTTCTTTTTCAAAATGTTTAAATTTGTGAAAATTTGAAAAGAAATTTCAAACATATTAATTTTATTCAAATTTCTCAATTTTGTTTTTAAAACCTCTTAACTTTTTCTTTCAAATTATTAAATCTATTATTTTAAATATCAAATTTTTTAATTTTTAAAAAATATCAGTTTTTTTCAGTATCTCATTTTTCTTAAATTCTATTTTTTGACGGACGTTGACTGGGGGATTTTTTCGGGCTGAAATTAGCGACGAAGCAAGTCCGTCGTTAAATAGCGACGGGCTAAGTCCGTCGGAAATTAAATATTTGCGACGGACTATGTCCGTCCGTAATCCCGCGACGAAATCCCGCCTTAATTTCGCAAAAGCGACGGAATATTTTCGAATACGGCGGACCTTGTCCGTCGTTAAACTAAGAAATTTTTGCGACGGTCAATGTTCGTCGTAAAATCAGTTGCAAGTTTGCCTTTTTCACGTAGTGATTTAGACCCACTTCACTCTTCGTAACCTGCTGAGAAAAAATAATACTGTTTTTTTTTTTTTTTCGGGGGGGTATGTATGTCACACTTCAATGTTAGCCACCACCCCTACGTTGGGAATCGATACCAAGACCCACTACACCAAAAATCACTAATTCGGAAAGGTTAAAAACTGTTCCTTAAGGATTTAGAAACGGTTCACAAACCATGGCAAAGAGGGCATTGTTAAATATTTGGAACGGTTATGCACTGTTCCATAACTTTGCTTTAAGAATGGTACCATCATCGGACCATTCCTTTAGGCACTATATTTTTTCCTCATTTAGGAAGGGTGTCTAAAGCCTTCTTAATTTCCTGTACACTCTTCAAATGAACATTAAATCATTCTAAAATTATAACAATTTAAAAATACATATATATTAAACCATTCCTAAAATTAAGAACAATTTTATATTAATAATATTAGGAATGATTTATAACCATTCTAACAATACATTTTCGGCACATTTCTATTTTTTACTATTTAGAAAAAAGAGAAGACAAAAAAGTTAGGATGATTTGTAGAAATAGAATAAACCCGACCCATAAAATTAGAGATTTTTCATCGATCAGGCATCAGAATGAGCATATCAAGTATAGGTAGGGCTATCAACGGCACGAATCATGATCCGTATCCGATCCAGTTCCGCTCCTATTTAATAGGATTCAGATCAATAATCGGATCATCGGGTTGGATTCGGATACCCAAAAATGATCCGTTTAATATTCGGGTCGAATTCGGATCAACCTTGATCCGACCCGTTAACGACCCGATTAAAAAGGTATAAAAGAAAGAAGAAGACGAAAAAAAAAACCTAATGCTAAGAAGAAGAAAAAAAAAAAAAAAAATACCAGCCGTCTCCGTCTGCTCTTTGCTCTCTGCTCTCCACGCACCACCACGCAACCATGCCTCCTCGCCTCTCTGCTCTCCACGCACCACCATGCCTCTCCGCTCTCCTCGCCTCTCTGCTCCCATCCCGCTGTCTCGCCGTCTCACACCACGCCGCTGCCAAGAGACCAGTCGGTCTAGCCCGACCCTCGACGCCCGTCCGTCCTCTCATAGGTGAACAGAGCATCTCTCTCTCTCTCTCTCTCTCTCTCTCTCTCTCTCTCTCTGGAATATGGATGGCTGGTTGCCGGTCGTTGGTCGGTGCCCTCTCTCCTGTTCTCTCCCGTTTTCTGTTGCCATTTTCCAAAACCCCATGGGCTATATCATATTCGGATATCAGGTCGGATCATATTTGGATCGGAAATGGGTTTCAAAATATTTAAACGGGTCAGGTTCGGATCATATACTTGTGATCCGAATCAGATTCGGGTCAGATATATCCTTAATCGGATCAGATACGGATCATCACTGATCCGGCCCGTATTTGATCCGTTGACAGCCCTAAGTGTAGGTGCTAAGAAATGGCATTCTAGAGCCGCTTTTGATCTGTTGTTTCCATTTACTTGTGTAACCTTCTCCGGTTGAGCCTGTTATAACAAAACCAAAGAGGAAGAATTTCAGCTACTTCCTCTCAATAACTCATATTGAGAGAATTTAACGGGTTGATGTTAAAATATCTACAATTTCATGTGTGCACACATACGAAGGGATTGATTACATACTGTTGGTGCGTCTTTACAAGGCTGCAAATTCATAGAAGAAGAATTCAACGACAGTGAATTCTTGTAAGAAGCAAAACATAAGTGGGCAATGTTGAATTTAAGAAATTCTAAATCGAATTTTAATTCGAATCTGAAAATTTTACTTGAGATTTGTTGATTTTGCAGTTTACTTGAATCATAAACCAAACAAATGATGGACATCTATTCTAAGTTTGGATTTCACATGTTCCAATGAAATCACAATTCAGCTCAATTGCTCTTTTAAAGGTCTCAAGCATGAAATGCCAAACAGGCTCATTGGGCATGATGGGATAGTTCACAAAATGTGAAGAAATGACAACTAATAAGGCAAAACTTTGGCTCTTTTAAAACTAATTGTGTGGGAAGTTTTACCCCTAGCTACTCACATTATATAGATCATATATAGAAGATGTAAACCCATAAAATAAAAAGGATTACATATACAATGCAAGTACTTATGTATCAAAATCCCGCATGAGTGTTGTAACCAAGAGATAAAATTTCAATTTAACAGCACAACATGATACTCCAGAAAAGAATACCTGAGTGGGTGTGGATTAAAAAAAAGTTCTGAAAAGTTTGTTGGGTTATGCAACATCATCAATTATCTAAAAAAAAAAAAATTATTTCCCATTCTTCACCATGAGTGGCATTATCTCAAGGGCATTATGCCCAAATTGCTAACTTTAAGTTGGACTTGAAAGGAATGTAAGTGAATTTTGGGGGCTATTTCCTCATCATGAATACCAGGAAAGACCAATGGCTTTTGATGTTTCCTCTCTATTGATCTTAATGTTCACAATTCAATTCACTTGTACATCCAAACAGCCTAAGAGTACAAGATCAAACAGTCCAACAATACAAGATAAAACTGCAAATGCAATAGTCAATATAGCTGGACCATGGACACCTGTTATCAACGAATGTAGAAGCATGATGAAAAGGGATTCTTGAAATCTACCTGTAAGCAGACTTCTGAAGAAACTTCTTGCTCAAAAAATCCCAATGCATTAGCCATAAACCACATGCATGCATCGATTTATTATATGTTCAAGAAGAGAAACAAAAAGGGACCACTTGATTCTCACCATCTGGGCAATCCTCTTGTAGCACCAGTGCCCATGGACAACAAGAAGTTGCTCCAGAAACCGGAACTGAGCAATAGCGAGGTCACTAGCCATCACAGCCTGCACAAAGCTGAAAATAAGTCGACTGACCATGGCTTGACACAATCACACTAGAGTTTGTACATTTCTGAAAATTATCTTGAGCATTGAGCAATCAGACTAATTCTTAAAAAAAAAAAAAAACACTTTCTTCGATGTGATCCAAATCGACAACGAGAACTATCTTGTCACAAACAGATCAAGGGTCAACTACTTCTTACAATAGCCACCATCATAGATGCAGTGTCCCTCTAACACTTCCTTAGCAACTGCAGCAGTTATGATATTTGTAAGGATAAACCAATACTTTTATCAGTTTTGGTGTGACAATGGTGTGACAAAACTTGAATCAACACAAACCCAATTCAGAAAAGAAAAGAAAAAAGACTTGATCATTGATAGAAATCGTGTTTGAAAGAAACAAAGGAGAGTTGGAATCATGACCCAGAGTCCTATAATAGGAGGCAGATTTGCTAGCTTTGCATAGCTGATTCCCTGCAATAAAGAAAAAGAAATCCAATTAAGATCACCAAGAAACAATTCTATTTCTAAATGCATTTCAATAAGATTCAAAACATATGACCCAATGAAGAGAAGAGGAGAAGAGAAGAAAATTAGAACTATGTTTTGGCAATTGATTTCTTGAGAAACACTACTCAAATGACATGAAAACAAAACATTTCTGTTTTCATTTCATTTCAAAAACAATATTTTATTTTTGAAAAGCTGCAATTCCATTAAATTGCTCTCCAGTTCCATGACCAGATGGCCAGATCTTGCATTTCTTTTTGGATCATCAAAGATCTGTTTATAAGCTAGAAGATTTAGATAAATGTATAGCACATGATGCTCAGAAGATGAAGAACATGAGAAAATCAGAGTAATGTAAAATGCAGGTACAACAGATCTGTTGAGAACTGATTTGATTTAATCTAAATTAATATGATGAGATCATAACTGATTAGAACAGATGCAGAAGATTTATTTGCAACCAATCTGAGTTTAATTGCATGTAATCTAATATGATTTTCTTAGAATTTCACATACTTTAATCGGATTATAGCTGATCTGATGAAGTTTCATCTGAACTAATGAGATTTCAGCCAAGTGAATTGAAATGTGGCTAATTAGAAGAAGAAACAGAAGAAAAGAAGAAAATGAAGAAGAAACCAATGAAGAAAAAGAGCATTTGTAGAAGATCATCTGCTAGAAGATGATGTGCATGAAATTGCACATCATACAAATGAGTATATAAACAGATACATATAGCCATTCACATGCATGAGTACAGAAATATGCAGGTGCTTCAAAGGAGTATATAAAACATGCATTCAAACAAATGATGAGTTTGTTTAAAAATAATGATGAGTCCAATGGACAGGATTTTAAAAATAATGAACTCAGATGGGCCATACCACACAAGACAGTTGGTATTGAACACTTAGTGATGATAAAAGTTTTGCATCAGGATGATACTTTTTCTTACAATTTATCTGAGAGTCAATAATTCTTTGAACGGTTTGGATGGCACATAAACATCATAGTCAACTCCAGGAAGGTTTCAACGGTGGACGTTGGTGTTCCCACTGTTTTGTTGGTTTGGCCCACCTGAGTATTGAATCTACCTGATTTTTAGAATCCTGTCCTATTTTTGTCTTTAAAAACATATGAACAAAGGAAAACCCTTTGCGCCCAAGACCAGAACCCAACAGATCCGCCCCAAAAAATGAGGTAAAAATAACACTTGAAGAAAATTACATGAATTAAATTTTTTTTTAACAGGTAACCTGGGCTTGGACCTCAATGTCGAAACACACTGAACAATGGCGCTCAAACCCATGAATAACAAAATTTTAGGAAAAAAATAAAGAAAAAAAAAAAAACCAAAGCAGAAAACACAACCATCCAATAACAATAAAAATTAAACCCACAGAATAGTATCAGTTTCTTGGTTGATTTGCCCGTGTCTTCTATGTATATTCCTTTCTTGCAAACAGTTTGCCATAATCAAAAGTTATTCCCGAAGAGATTACAAATCCTATTTCCATTGCAAACGATAATATCATGATATACAAAAGGATGGATGTTGAGCTCTTAATTGTGCATATTCTAACCCCAATTCATTACTCATTATGTAACATTTTCATGATTTAAAGACTAATCAAATACATGTTTTGTGGTTGTAGGAATGAGAGTTGCTTTGCCCAATTGATGACCAAAAGGGCACATTTAGGAGCCTTTGATGAAGGCCCAAGGTGGACCAAAGAATGATGAAGAAAGAGAGGAGGATGAGGAAGAAAGAAGGAAAGAAAAGAAAGAAGAAATAAAGCAGAAAATGGGGTCCGACCGGTCAAGACCAGTCGGCCAACACTACTGCCCTCTACAGAAGCTGCTGGAACAGGCCCCGACCGGTCTTGACCGGTCGGCCATGAAAATTCTGAGTTGCAGATTGCAGACAGCAGGCCATTCACGTTTCTGATTTTCGGACCAATTTTCTGGGCCTATCTTAATGATATTTAGAAATCCAACATATCCATGTCTAAGAGGAGCTCGACGCCGAACTAACCCAAGTGGTTTCGTGTCGATCGGAGCTACGGATTGATCGTGGTGCCCAAAACAATACGAACTGTCCAGAAAGTTCCAGATTTCGCTGTTCCACTCTGGGCCGGTCCAGGTGGCCCATCATTGATGATATGAAGAATCTACTTTGACCATATTTTAGACCACATCCATATATGAATAACCACAAAGTTTCAGATCAAAAGGATGTGTGGTTTGATCGTACCGGTAGAAGAAAGATGGACCATTCAGAAGGATCCAACTGCGCAGAGTTTATAAAAGCCCTAAGTGTTCTAATTTTCGGACTACATTCTGGGATTTTTTTTGGACAATCTAATCCGTCTATCATGTAGAGGAGGAAATTTTCTACCAATATTCAAAATTTGAGATCAATCCGACCTCTGTACACTCCGGAGCGTTGAAAGCAAGATGACTGGTTCTGAAGGTACCCGAAGTGCTCGATTTTGAGAGGCGGTCGGTGATCTGATTGGTGGGCCCATTCAGAGGATAATCTTGGAAATCTAAATCATCTATAAGGAAGATCACATTACAAGGAAGCTAGAAATCAATTTTGAACGCAATCCAACCATTGGTTAAGCCGTACCAAGCGAAACAAATTCTGCTATGTTGTTGTACTATTGCTGCACTATAAAAGGAGGTGCTCTCTTCTATTCCAAGGCAACCAAGGACGTGGGGAGCAAGGAGTTCAAGTCATAGGAGGCTTCCTAGCCTCCTCCAGCTAGTTTTTCTTCCTTTTCTTAGTTCTAGTTCTAGTTTTTAATATGCTTTTCATTAGCTAATCTCTTAGCTAGAGCTAAGAGGTGAACCTTATAGTTTTCTTAGATTGTTTAATTCGTTTTATTGGTTTTAAGTGTGGAATTCATAATTATGAACTATAGTTTGAAGTTTATACAAGTTTTTAAGTAGTTTTTCTTAGTCTTATGATGACTCATGGATGTTTGGGAGGATTACTTAATTTCTTAATTGGTTTGTATCAGTCTAGACCTGTATGATCCGAGGAATCGGAGTGCGCTCTAGTACTATGATCTTCATGAAGGGCCTACCAAAGTTCTACTTTTATGATTTTCTGAAATATGTATGGACTGTGCATGTGATTTGAATCAAGTTCAAATCATGATCTAACCTTGTCTTGTGACAGGACTTGAGGATGGTTATGATTGTGAACTGGACCTTTTGGAAAGGGGAATGACCTATGCAATTGAGCATGCTCAGCTCAGCCTACATTGAGTGAATCCTATGCATTGAACTTACATATGACAGATTGTTTGGTTTAACAGCTCTATCATCCGACTAGATAGATCTTAATATCGATTCTAGTTGAAAAAGTGAGAAACCATAGCGAATTATGCATCTAGGGAAAGCTATAAGTGGATCCTTGATGCTCTAGTTATCTTTTCATTATCAGATTTTCTATTTTATGTTCAAAATCAATTTCACAATCCTCTTAAGATTCTAGTTATTAGGATAGTTTGAATTGTTTACTTCCTTCCCTGTGGATCGACCTCTGTCTTACCGAGATTATTACTACATCGCAACCCTACACTTGGGGAAGCGAACAATGGATGGATGGAAAGAAAGAGGGAGCAAACTTGCAACTCAGTGAGATTCCAGAAAGACTGGAAATCCTAATCCTATTTTCTTTTAAACCCTGATATCATAATAGACAAATTATTTCCTAAAAGTCCTTTTTTACTTCATTGTAAATTAACCACAACATCATGATATACAACAGGCAAGTTTAGGGGGTCATTAGGGTGCCTGTAAACGGTTTAAGTTATAAATGATTTACTGGTAACATTTACAGCCTGTCCTGTTTGGCTTTAAGCAGTAAATGATTGTCTGTGTTTGGATAACCCGTAAATTGGTTAATTCCTGTAAAAGGACAGCCAATCTTTCCATTTCTAGCCATTAGACTGTAAATGAAATCAGAACTTTTTGTCTGTAAATGAGATGGGGGTAAATGCTGTAAATCATTTACAGCCAGTAAAGGCAAAAGAAAGAAAGAAAAAAGAAAAAAAGAAATAAAAAAAAGGCCATCCAAACACAGTGTAAATGATTTACCTGTAAATCAGGTAAATCATTTACAACTTGCCTCAATTACAGGCATCGAAATGACCCCTAAAAAGCACAAATAACAATAATCTTACAAATTGTTTCCTGAAAGTTCCTTTAGAGGGAGAGCAAACTTGAAACTTGCTGAGAATTCCTGGAAAATTACAAATCTTAATCCTATTTTCTTTTAAACCCAGATATCATAGCAAGCAAATGATTTCCTGGAAGTCCTTTTTTTAGTAAACCCCAACATCATGATAGGCAACAAGCAAGTTGACGTAGGATACCCTAATTATGATGCATGCTCATGAACACATATAATCCAGCGGAAAATAAAAGAAAATAATAATATAAAATCTAGCATCAATCATCATGAACTAAGAAAATCACAAGGAAACATGCAATGGAGCGGGCCATTCATCACAACCACGAAGTATGAGATTCAATTATTGCTATGGTTGGATCCAGCGAGGGATGGAACCTCCCGATCTTGCATTGTCTTAATCTAAATACCCAATGTGAATCACTAGTCTGAGGGATCGAGAGATTTCTCCGATTAAGGATTTTGGAGTTTGAGAAATGGGGATTTTGGATCAAATCTCAAATGTAGAATCTAGAAGTTATGAGAGAATAGAAATAGAGAAAGAGGAAATAGTAAGTTTACCTTAGAAGAAGTTGGAGGGGCATAAGAAGCAAGCAGAAGAAGAGGATTGGAGAAGAAGATTAAGTTCCAAGAGAGAGAGAGGAGGAAGAGGAGCCACCAAGCTTTTCTTAATCAATAATCAATAATTAATGAAAAAGGTTTAGGGAAACACCCTTATAAAATTCAGAATTAGCATAATTACCAAAATACCCTACTAACAAAATTTCAAAAAAAAGACATTTGCATGAAAAAAAAAACGTGCGCTCATTAACCCAAAACTCAAATAAGTAAAAATGTATAAAATAAACTCAAATCTAAGATGTCCCATGGGCTTCGATGATGGTGTGATGAAAGTGAGTCACGACGAACCAACGGTCCGATCACATCATCATCGCGATCCAACGATCTGATCATCTCCTCGAAGCAACTTACACATGTCTTCCCAAGGTGAGGTCTTCTCAAATGTTTCGGACTACATGTGTAAGGTCTTCACTGCTCCTCAAGTCGTCACGACGATCCAGGCTCGTCATCATCGAGCTATAAAGATATAGGTGTCACTCGCCTCCTACGCTGATAAACCCTAAAGGGCTTGATATCCGCATCACAAGTTTAGAAAATGTTCTAAACTCAGTAAAAAAACCATCCCAAGCAGACAACAACAGCTAGCCATTAATGCATAGATAGACCATTAAATTGGAGAAAAAAGAATTGTTAGACCTACAGTTTTATCAGTTTGGGCTAGAGATGATTGTAAAGGATTTCACACCATGTAGATGACCTGCCCCCCCCCCCCCCCCCCCCCCCCCCCCCCCCCCCCCCCAAAAAAAAAAAAAAAAAAAGGATAGTCAACTCATAAGAATTAATGGCCGAAAATGAATGAAGACAATGGTCCAGTTTCAAAGCAGCTACATGGTGGTGCCCATGTGATGCACGGCTTGGGTGTCACACACACATTTCATGTTGCAAGGGTGGTTGCAAATAGAGGGAGGAGTGTGTATACCGTCATGTACCTGAAGACCCATATTCTAAGGGCAGTTGTAATAAATATGGGAAGAACCAAAGTCTTAGAATCTTTCCATCCTTGAAATATTTCATTGCTGCACTCACAGTATATGATCAAATTACATAAATATCCTTGAAATATTAATGTAATTTTCAGTTCTTTAGATGGTGGCCATTAGAAAAGGGCCTTCTTAACTCCAGGTCTGTTGTAGAAAGCTTTGGCATAGTTGTCGAGGCATGGATCATAACCACCCATGACCCTTGGCATCTGCTCATCAGTATCATCATCATCATCATCACCATCACCAGATTCTTTATGGGCACCAGAAAATTTCAAATAGAAGCAAAGAGTTCACAAAGAACCCTTGACTAAATTTCCCAATTTCAACATTTTTGCTCTTGTACTAATTTCTTAAAATACCCAAATTTTTTTTTTTTTTTTGTTTCAATTTCAAATCCAGATTCTATGTTTCTGCCCAATTTTTCTTAAACCAACATTCTTAGATTTTAGAATTTTTTTGACATGAAAAATCCAACAAAGCATGCCTTTTTTTCCTCCTAACTAAAAGAAACCAGCTCTCAGAAACCCATTTCCCATTACATTTTCCAATAAAGCAGTTTCTTATCCGTCCTTATTTCAGTTCTCAAACGCCTAAATTCCCATTTTCTAAATTCTCATCTCAAAGAGGGTGTTTTCTAATTTCCATCCTAATTCTCAAACATCAATTTCACCATTTCTCAAGACCCTGTAATTCCTCTGTTTCAGGCCTTAAACACTGTGGCAAAAGCCGCCGTTTGAGATGGCTTAATTACCTCAGGCCAGACATCAAGCATGGACGTCTCACTGAAGAATAATACTATCATATGCTCTCTCTACAAGAACATGGGAAGCAGGTCAGTCAAACTCAAAGAAGAAATCTTTCCTCTGTTATTCATTTCTTGGTTTTCACTGATTTTCTGCTGTTGATCAGATGGTCTGTTATAGTTTCTCATTTGCCTGGAAGAACAGACAATGATGTGAAGAACTACTGGAACAACAAGCTGAATAAAAAGCTACAAGTAGCAAAATCCAACCTCATATCCAATGCTAATATCACTCCTAACAATCAAACTTATCTCAACCCTTCACCTTCTAATAACTTCATCTTCTGAAACCTAGTGAACAAAAGAATATCATGTGATAAACCTCACAGAAAAAAACAATTGATTCTACCAATTTCAGAAAGAGCCTTGATATGACCCACTCCATATTTTAGGATCTCAAATCCATGCCTTCTATGAGCTGGACCTCATTGCAGATGTCCCAAGGTCCAAAATCAGGTTGAACGCCCAACAGGGGCAAGGGCATTAGGATTTGGAATCCTACTCTAACAATTAGTTAAGGCATTCCTCTTTTTGAGTTAATCATGAAACAATTAACAAAATGTGATTCAAAAGTGCTGAGCACTAAGAGGCATCTATCAATGATATTTACCTCCAAGTTGTATAGTTTCAGTAGTAATTTCATATTGGGCGCCTCGGATAATTTCTTACAGTTATCAATGGACAAGAAAAAGTATAGCATTGCAATACATTAACACTATTAGAAAACAAGCCTAGCCATGTGTATATGCTGAATAAGAAGGACGGAAAATTCCAGCTTTACTAGGGAAATGTCGGAGAATTAGGAAATGCCAACAGAAAAAAAAGGAACAACAGAGCAGAAAAGTGGCCCACCAGGAGGTCATTAAAAAAAAACATTCACTAAGCAACAATTTCTACCGAATGATAGAAAAAATCATTTGTTCAATCCATCTGTGAACACATGTGCTGCTTCATACATATATTTTATTAAGAAACTTATGAAGACTACAAAAATATACAATGAAAACAATGCAAAAAATGCATTGTTCAAGCAGTTTCATAAAATATATTTTGGAGTTCTTTAGCCTGTGTTGTAATAGGTGAGGCCAAGTAGAGTTCAAACGATCCTTTACTTAAATCGGCTGCATTTTTTTAGCCCAAGCCTGACCTATTACACTCTTAGCTTACCCTGAACTGAGTTGGTTGATCTAGTTGATCCATGGAATTTGGATTACTGAGAGCCATTGGTGCATGAGTTGCAGGGGACTCAAGTCAATCATCGACAGAGAAGTATGTTGCTTCATGATCCAACATAAGTAGTCGATATGGAAGAGTATGGATGTCCAACATCCACTGCAGGGCCCTATCAGATGAACAATCTAGATGAACAAACCATAGGCCTACTTGTAATGAATGGGGACATGATCAGGAAGCTATTCACATTACTGGGTTTCCTTCTCTACTGACTTTGTGACCCAACTAAGTGCACCAATTTTGCAGCATCTAAACAGAAAAAAGCGAACATTTGAGCTGGAACTAATGCAAATGATGTTTGGTAGTTTTCTTAAGCAGAAATAGAAAATACGAATAACATGAATGTTAGATCATTTCTGCAGGTAATATCAGAAGAGTTCTCTACCTTTATTACTATGTTATTACCTTTCCCATTTCCAAAACTGAAAATCCCCCAACAAAAAGTGCATGTGCAGATCTGGTAACTTGTGGTGCTTCTCTCAATGAGGCAATGATGGAAACATATACAAGTCCCTCATTGCTGCTACTCTTACTTCTCACAGTTTTCAACTTGGGCACAATACGCACCAATTGCACCACATATACAACTGGATTTGTTATATTGTAAACAATTACTGCAGCTGCTGCTACCCTGCAGTATCCAAAATCTCAAACAATGACGGCCAATGTTTGTGAGAAAAAAGGCAACACCTATGGTAGATTCCTACAAAACCAAACAACAAAAATCAGCCCACATATCCCAATTCTATTAAAGATTAAAAAGTCAATAAAACCCAAAATATATAACCAACCTGAAAATGAGCAATTTGTGTGCTAATAAGCTGGTCTGTCCAAGACAATGTCATCCTTCCTAAGGTTAAAGGGGAATCATTGCATTGTTTTCAATCCTAGATTTACCAGTCCAATGATGTGCTTCAAATCCAATGTTTCGAGCCTCCAGGGATAGTGATAAAAATAGAACCTAAAATACACATCGATTGCATCAAATCCAAACTCAGTCAAACTCACCCTTGTAAGCCCCAATCTATAGCCCAACTCACCCCTAAACATCAGCCTGAAAACCCCCCATAAGAAAAACCAGTCAAAAATCCTAAAAAAAGTCAAACTCACTGAGTCAACCCACTGAGTCAAATCACTGAGTCAACCCACCAAGTCAACCCGTCGAGTCAAATCACCGAGTCAAATCGCCGAGTCAACCCACTGAGTCAAATCACCGAGTCAACCCGCTAAGTCGACCCACTGAGTCAACTCACTGACTCCCAAGCAGCAGCCCCGAGACATATCCGTACCATGCGCTGGATCCCGAGGAGCGTCGGTACAGGCGGCCCCTTGGGTGCCGCCCAAATTTATTTACGGGTTCTGCCACTGCCCGCTGCTATAAATACCCCCCTCCCCTTCTCATTTCAACATCCCTCCGAAGCCATCCAGCCCAAGTGCAACCCGTCTCTCCACCCTTTAGCCCATTCCTCCACCAAGGAGAGCCCGAGCGAGAAGAGTCTAGCCCTGTCCAGCCCAGCCTGACCACAGGTCCAAGTCTCCCAAGCCATCCAAGTCTTGATCTAGCCACTCGAAGCCAATCCTTGCAACACCTCCGTCCATCTAGCTACTCTTTTACCAACATCATCTCATTTGCATATAGCATAAGTGCAACATTTACTTTTCTTCCAACCCCCCTGCTTCACTACAAACACTTTGATTATTCAAACACACGACATGCATCCCGCATAAAGCACCTGTCAGTTCGAGCGTATGCTCTGGGCTTGCCTGTTAATGGAAACCTGCCCATCAGAAACTCTTACTGTTCAGACCTGCATTCATACATCAACTACTACAAGCACTTTGATTATTCAAACACAAAGCATGCATCTCGTATAAAGCACCTGTCAGTTCGAGCGTATGCTCTGGGCTTTCCTGTTAATGGAAACCTGCCCATCAGAAACTCTTACTGTTCAGACCTGCATTCATGCATCATGTCATCTATAAGAATATACGAGGATTAAAACAGACTTTCAAGTGTTAGTTCGATTCTGTGAAGTAGAGACCGTACTTCGGTACGGGCAGTGTATGGGGTGCTTAATCTCTTCCCACCCTGTAACCATGATCCCTTACCTCGAATCTTTGGCCGCAGATCAAAATGAGTCATTTTAGAGGAAGGAATCTTCGGATCCCCTTCTCTAACGTTTCTACAGGGTCTAGCCGACTGTAGATTCGAAGTAACTGGCTAGTTGCGACTTTGGTCTTACATAAACTCATTTGACACATCCAGCTTAACACGACAACCAAATAAAGCCCTCGAGAACGAGGCAAGCCAGTGGCACAATCGGCGATTCCCGCGCACGCACCTCTTCTTCTTCTTCCGAAAGGAAAGGGAGAACGTCATCGGAAGCGTGGAACGGCAAGGGTCCACAGGACCTGACTTGGACCATATACAACACCCCGTCCTGTGGCGTGTCTAGCCCACCCAGCCCTTTAGGATTTGCATGAATATTCTTAATGTTTGACCTCTGATCTGCGGCGAGTCAGCCCACCGTAATGTTTATGTGAAATTTAGACTGACCACTAGGTGGGTTACACCAGGTTAAACTATGGCCCAAAAATCAGCCCCATCTATGATTTAGGTGGACCACAATTTTGGAAAGAGTGAACAGGCAATGATTATGCTCCAAACTATTTCACTTGGTGTGGCCTACCTGAGTTGCATATGGGCTTTATTTTTGGGACCCAACCCTAAATCTTGATTTGGAATCTAATGGTTAGAGTAAATTTTATATAATTATCATGGTGAGCTCTGTAAAAGTCATGGGTGGATGTCCCTTGCCCAATTATTTTTTTGTGTGACCTGCATGAATCACAGGTCATTTTTTTTTTTTTTTTTTTTTTTTGTTCTGCGCCTAAAGTGAGATTACACATCCAATGGTTGGAGTGGATTTTAAATAAAAATCAAGGTGAGCCCATAAAAATCTAGGGTGGCATACTTCTCCCAGCTGTTTTAAATATGGAAATGGAATTTGATGGAGGCCTACCCTTTACTCTTAACAGGGCTCACTGTGATATGTATGTGAAATCCACTCCACCCATTAAATGTGTAATCACACTGTAAGCCCAGAGACAAAATATAGTTGGCATGTTGATGTAGAGAGGATCGCTAAAGAATACATGGTGAAGATGGACGTAGCAAAGAGCGTAATAAGGAGATGAAGACCAAGAAGAATGGTCAGCTAATAGAACTGTTGATCGGCCAAACACCCCTGTCAGCTGGCCCAATTACCCTTGTTGACTGACCGGATTTCGGCTGAAATCCAGTCCAACCATTGGACTATTTAGGTCCCTGTCGGCCGACTGAATTACCCCTATTAGCCGACCGAATTCACCCAAAACGGACCCCAACTCCTTCGACAATTTTGCCCAGGATTGACTGGCCAAGCTAAGTCCGTCGGTGGCTGACCGACGTCCAACTTCAGCCAACCGACAACCCCTAGTCTACCGGCCAACTGCACTCTGCAGTTTTGCATGGAGATTCTATTTTTTTTTTTTTTTTATTTGGACTCTTTCCTACTTTCATAATTAGGGTTTCATTGGTGTGTTTAGAGTATTTAAGCTCTTTTATTTTCGTTATTAGACGTTATTACTTGATTTTACTCAATAAAAGCCTACCTTTTCTTCTTCTTCTTCTTCTTCTTCTTCTTCGGGGATTCGAAGAACTCCAATCAAGGATTCCTACATGCTCATTGGATTTGGAGTATTTATGGGTGAAAGAGATGGTGATCAATCTCACCATGCCTTCATGTGGGCCAAACAAAAGGAAACAGTTGGAAAGACATCCAACCTTGATTTTTATAGGGCCCAACGTGATGTTTATTTGAAATTCACTACAACCATTAGACGCCACACCAAATTTTAGTTATGGACACGAAAATCAGGCCCATATGTAATTTAGGTGAGCCGCACTAAGGGGAATAGTTTTAAAGGTAAGCATTTCCTTTTATACTATTTCTAATTGCATGGATTATCTGAATAACGGATGGGGCTGATATTTGGTCTCTAGCTAGGATTAAAATCCGGTGCTGCAATGGGTTGTTGGGATGAATTTTAAATAAACATTATGGTGGGCCTACCAAAGCCAACGAGTCCTTTCCTTTACTCAACCCATGCACCTTCATCTTGGAGCCTCCTCCTCCTCCTCTCTCTCTCTCTCTCTCTCTCTCTCCCTCCCTCCCTCTCTCCAGAAGCACTCAAGCTCAAGCTGGGGCCAGCATAAAAATCTTGGGTGGGCTTGGGATTGGGCTGGACTTTTTCAGCCCATATGAGCCTAGGACAGACTCAGGCCTAAATTGAAAAATGTGGGCCGGGCTTGGACAGCTTGGCCCAGCCATAACGTGGCCCATTTTCCCCTCTAATGCACCTGCAACCCACGTAAACAGAGAGCTGGCGGATACAACCCTTGTATGTATTGTATGTAGTAGAGATTTTAACAGGGAGTAGTTCTGCTCTCATTGCATAGTAAGGTAAGTTATAGTACTAGTCCTGTTTACATTCGGCCCTTAGCCTATCGAATCCGTCGATCAAGACTGTTTATTATGTCCATCATACATTTTATGGGCACTGCATAAACATCACACCATTTTGACAAATATTAACCATTTGATCAATGGGCTTCAGTACGGACGGTCAAGATTGTTTTTAAAAAAAAAAGGTACAATCAACAATTTGATAAATCTATTTGTTAGGGCCTATCAAGGATTGCTTATGATTCGAAGAATCACTTTTCTTAGGCAGTCATGGCCATATCCCATCCATGGCATGGTTAAGAGATATACCTCATGAACGTATGGCACATAAACATCAACAATCCTGGAAGGTTTCAAGGGTGGGCAATTCCATTATCATTGTTTCCCATCGTGTGGTTCACCTGAGTTTTGGATCTGCCTCATGAATGGCTACCTACCACATTGTGAGTTCGAGAAACTGATGGACAGAGTGGATTCTTCATAGCCATCTCAATGGGCCCACATAAATTCCGAGAACAGGAGCTACAATTGGCGCAGTCCAGCAAACCCCATAATGGTAGAGAGCGGATTAGGCGAGACCCCGGCCTCACGCAAGACTGGGGTTACAGTGGAGCCCACCTTAATGTATGTATTAGGTATCCATACCGTTCATCCGTTTTTCCATATCATTTTAGGTCATTATCCCCAAAATGAATCAGATCAAATTATCAGGTGGACCATACTATAAGAAACAGTGGTGGTTGGCCATCCTACCATTAAAAACCTCTTAGGGCACACATTAATGTTTTTGTAGTGTTTATTTACCATATAATCTGTTGATAAGATCACATAAGCCTGAATGAAGGGAAAAAAACAAATATCAGCTTGATCCAAAACTTTCGAGTCCCATTAATAGTCAATAACAACTGTTTCTTGTGGTATGGTCCACTGGATGATTAGATCTGCTTAATATTTGGCATAATGCTATAAAATGATTTGAAAAAATGGAAGGACGGAGTGGATACAGGATACATAGATCAAGGTGGGGCTCACGGTAATTCAGGGAAAGGCCCACACCATCTTTGGTGAGGCCGGGGTCTCACCTAATCCGCGATTGGACGCAGATTGTGATGGATTCTATTTCTTAAATTTCCTTTCTATTTTTAATTGAAAATTACTACATCACTGTGCTGTTGCATGTGCAGGACAACAGGTGTTACTTCTTTTTACGATCACGAGGGAAGGAAAGAGGTTGAAGAGATGCTTCAGCTCATCTGTAAAATTGGCATATCCAAGATAGTGCGGGCCACTCATTGGATCGGTCCGTTAAGATAATTTTATTAATTTATTTTATGGACCATTAGCTACAATTTCAGTTCTCTAATAATTGAGTACCAGAAGGGAAAAAAATTAAACTAAAATAAAATAAATCTCATGATATTTTAGTTCTACATGTTATAAAATGTGATCATTGGTGTGCACATGTTTATTAAATAGACAGATGTGTGGATAGCTCCCCAACAGGGTGTGTGAGAAAAAAAAAAACTAGGTATTATTTAACTAATAAGAAAATCAATATATAATAATCTACTTAACCTCTGTATGAGTTAGGTCGGGTCACTTTTAACTCTAACCTGACCCATAAAAATTTAAGTCGAGTCGGTCAACTCGAAAATTAAATTCAAGTCAAATTTTCCAACCTTAGACTGGAAAAAAATTAGGTCGGATAGAATCATGCCAGGTATAATTGGGGCGACCTATGCAGACCACTCTCTTGTTGGAGAATTGTATTATATTCATGCCCACGTGAGGAGTGACCCATGTGACCCACGTGGGGAGTGGAATATTCTTTGTATTATATTCAAATACAAAGAATATTGGTGGAACCCAACTAAGTGTGTGGCATGGGTCTCTCTCACAAGTCCTTCACGTTGCACTTATTCAATTTTCACTCCCACGTGAACCCAACGGCATTCATGCGAGTGCTTTCAAGGGTTGTTGGCAGCAGACGTGGGAAGGTGTTATACCTGATAGATTTCTGCCCGTTTATCAAATCAATTCTGTCTTGGCCCATAAGTCAGGCATCCCACTTATTAGGTGAGCAACATGTATACGAGAAAACAGAATATATGAAGAATGACGCGGGTTCACATTCGCGAATCGTGTGGCCCAGCCTGATTTCTGAACTTTTTCCTGGTTAATTGAATGTGAGCCGTCCACTGCATTTTCACTAATCAGACAGCTAGGACGAGTGGGGATGGAGAGTGGCCCAACCCTTGGTTCTCATCACCATTCAAATGCCAAGCCTAGGTTGGAGATTGAGAATGGGTTTCAGCTGCCCCACCAATTAATGACCATATCATTACTTTGAACATGGCAATCTCACGCATCCATGTGTTATGCCCCACCATCATCTCATGAGTTAAATTATAAACGTATTTACCATGGATGAGCCATATGATCCTTTTTTTTTTTTCCTACTGCAACTGTTCATTTGAGAATGCTTTCCTAATAAATATTACAGTGGACCATAGGAAGGTTTTAATTGTGGGCATTCAGTCCACCTGAGATTTAGATCTTCCTCAAAAATGGATGGATGGCATGGATAATACACATAAATCATGGTGGGCCCTCAGAGCTTTTTGAGCACTACTAGCTAGCGGTTTCACTACAGAATCTCATGAATCAGATTGGTGGTGACTCTAACACCATGTGTGCAGCTAGCAGCTTGGTGTTGTTAGGCGCTATAGGGACACCATGATATATGTGTTTTATATGTCCACACTGTCCATCGGTTTTGCCAGCTTAATTTAGGGCATGAGCCTAAAATTGAAGCAAATCAAAAGGTAAGCAGACCACACCATAGGAAATAATAGGGATAATGACATCTACTGTTAAAACCTTCCTAGGGGCCACTGTAATGTTTATTTGCCATCCAACCTGTTAATAAGGTCACACAGACCTTGATGAAGGGAAATATATACATAGGCGCATCTTTATCCAATACTTATGTGTGCCCCGAATATTGTTTTAATGGTGGGCATACAATCATCATAGGTTCCTTTAGTATGATCTACTTGAGCTTTTGATCTACTTATTTTAGGGATCACCCCCTAAAATGAGCTGGTAAAATAGATGGATGGATGGCATGAATATAAAACAGGTACATCACAATTCACAGTGGCCCAACACCACCTATTGTTGGAGTCACCACACAATCTGCTTCCCACGTCAAACTTTTCATGCAGTTATCTGGGCACTCAGTCCCTATGAGTACAGGCCACGATCAAGTGATCCCAAGCCATATGATATGAGGACATGGAATTAGGTGCATGTTGTTGTGAACATTATGGTGTAAAAAAAAAAAAGAAAAAGAAAAAAAGTATTGTTGCCAACACTGTAAGACTTTATTAGGTGGGCCACACATGATCATCGGTTTAGATCATGACCATTAGATTCTTTAGATTGAGCAATTCAGTGGGCCCCACTATAGTTATGATCATTACAAATAGGTTTGGAGCGGGACGCTTGAACCGTATTCCCTATACGCGGTTATTAAGCCGGATATGGAAACCTACGGTGTGGAGACCCTAGAGGAGAGAAGTGTGATGGGTAAGCTTCTCTGGCCCTCTTTCTTATAAATACATGTCTTGGTCCCCTCACCAACACATAAGAGAAAACCCTAGTCTCCATTGAGTGTTTCTCCTAAAGATGTAAGGTGTGGAAGACCAAGAGTTCTTCTCGGCAACACGACGGCATCGGGAATGTCTTCCCAATCAGGTACGCCTTTAAGATTATAGTATGGAATCTTCATTGTTGATGCATAGACGATCCGATTATTCCACATTATGTTTAATTTTAATAGTTGGTATCAGAGCCTCCTATGCATTAATCTTGAAGATTTCGTGAAGTTTTTAGATTGGTTTCTTCTCTATGGGAACCTAGCATGATGTTGAATTCCAGATTTTGGTCCACCTCATATCTAAACACTTTGAGAATGGTGTGCTTCACTTGTTAGACAGACCGAGTAATTCAGTATGTTTGGTATGATGTTGTTAAGCTCTGATTTTGTCCAAAATAGGGCCATTACCCATACAATTTCTTTTTAAAGATATTCAGTGTTGATCATTAAGTATAATCAAACTATCATTTAGTTAAGGATGTTTTAGCATATGGACGGTCAACATCAGTTGTGTTTTGGGCCGAATTAGATCTTTTGCAAAATGGTCCATCTTGGGCAGGACCATGTGGCAATCCTTAAGTTTGAAAGTGGGGATTGGAATTGATTGTGTTAGCCACCAAAGTAACCTCAATTTGTGAAGATCTTTACTTCAAAGTATATGAAATTCAGTGACTCTCCATTATAGGATTGCGTTCAGTTGCGTTCACACCCAGGCAAGCGGTGGTCAGAACAAAGAAGTATCATCGTTTGGCTGGATGTGAGCGGGATGAAGTGATTGGTGATGGTGATATAGGTTTGAGAGACTCATTTCATCCAAAGATGATGGGCGTCTTAGATTTATTTCACTAGCATAGATCAGCTTCATGTTTAGTAGAACCTCCTGTATGTTATGATTTCGCCCAAAGGAGGAATTGTGATGATACGCTGGGCTCTTGCCAGATTTTGATGATTATGGCCCATCATCATTCTGGGTCATTTGATTGAAGGCCCAAATCAATCGAATGTATTTACATTCATAATGCTTGTGGTTTATATTCATGCATTGTTATATGGGACTTGTTTATTAATATGAGTTTTATGCTTTGAATGTTCAGCTATGACCGTTTCCAATGTTCCAACTCAATTCAATTCCATACATTTGCTTATTGGGTCCAACTATTCCAAATGGAAGTCGTCCGTTGAAATAGTCCTAGGTTGCATGGACTTGGACCTGGACTTAGAGGAAGTAGAGCCTCCCATTCCAACTGACTCTAGTACGGAATCAGCAAAGGCTCACTACAAGGCCTGGACCAAGTCAAATAAGATGTGTCTCAAGATCATAAAGAACTCGATTTCTAAAACCATGCAGGGTGTCATGCCCGACACTAAGAAAGCTAAAGATTTCTTGACTGAAATAGGAAAACGATTTGAGAAATCGGATAAAGCTGAGCTGAGTTCACTTTTACATAAGCTGACTCAAGCCACCTATAACGGTCAAGGAAATATCAGGGAGTACATTGGTGGATTGTCTAATGTGGTGGCTAAAATTCACGCATTAGATCTTAAGATTGAGGATAAACTCCTGATTTTCTTGGTTCTGAACTCCCCCCCTCCACAGTTCAGTCAATTCCAAATCAGCTATAATACTCAAAAGGAAAAGTGGACATTGAACGAACTGATATCTCAGTGCGTTCAGGAGGAAGAGAGACTCAGAAGGTCAAGCAAGACACAAAGTGCGCACCTAGTGATGTCTGGTCAAGAACGAAAATGAAATAAGAAAAGAAAGCACACTTCAGGAAAAGGTTCTACGGGTACTGCGGGTGGCAACCAACCTAAGTCTGAAAAAATATTTAAGAAGAAAAGGAAGGGTCCTAATGATGGTTGTTTCTTTTGCAATAAGCCTGGTCATCAGAAGAAGGATTGTGAAGGATTTAAAGCATGGCTCGTTTCTAAGGGTAAAGACCATATTTTAGTCTGTTTTGAATCAAATTTAGTTGATATGTCTACAGACTCCTGGTGGATAGATTCTGGTGCAACTATTCAGATTTGTAATTCCATGTAGGATATGCTCCAAAGTTGAATACCAATTGATGCAGAGAGATCAGTCTATATGGGGAACGACATTAGAGTAAACGTGGAAGCTATTGGAGTCTGTAGGCTTAGGTTATCGTCAGGACACTTTCTTAATCTAGTAGATACTGTTTGTGTGCCTTCTATAAGGGGCAATTTGGTTTCCATTTCTCGTTTGGACAAATTTGGTTATGAGTTTAAATTTGCAAATGGAAAATTAAGTATTTGCTATGATTCGGCTGTGATTGGTTCTGACACTTTAGTTAATAACCTTTATCAGCTAGATTTGGATGTTTCACATGTATACAACATTAACTCCTCACATGGAAATACTAAAGGTGTTAAACGAAGTTTAGATTGTGAGAATTCCTCCATGATATAGCACAGGCAATCAGGCCACATCTCTCGTGAGAGATTGGAAAGACTTGTACGTGAAGGAATTCTTCACTCCCTGGACTTCTCAGACTTTGGGATTTGTATTGATTGAATTAAAGGTAAACAGACTAGAATAAAAAAAAGGGTGTCACTATGAGCATAGGACTCTTAGAAGTGATTCATACAGACATCTGCGGACCGTTCCCTACAGCATCCTGGAATGGGCAGAAGTATTTTATCACTTTTATAGATGACTACTCTCGTTATGGGTACTTGTACCTTATTAACGAAAAATCAGACGCCCTGGATACATTTAAGATCTATAAGGCTGAAGTCGAGAATCAACTCCACAGGAAGATCAAAGTCGTTAGATCCAACTGTGTTAGTGAGTACTACGGAAGGTATGACGAATCTGGGCGTAATCCAGGTCCATTCGCTAGATACCTACAAGATTGTGGCATCGTCACCCAGTACACCATGCCTGGTACTTCAGAGCAGAATGGTGTAGCGGAAAGGCGTAATCGCACCCTAAAGGACATGGTGCAATCTATGATTAGTAATTCTACGTTGCCAGAATCTTTATGGGGTGATGCGTTGAAAACGGCTGTGCATATCCTTAATAGGGTCCCAAGTAAGGCTGTAATGAAAACTCCGTATGAATTGTGTATAGGGCGAAAGCCTAGTCTACGATATTTTCATATATAGGGTTGTCCTGCAGAAGCCAAACCATATAACCCGCATGAAAGAAAGCTTGACCCTATAACTGTTAGTTGCTTCTTTATTGGATACCCAGAAAGATCAAAAGGATTCAGATTTTATTGTCCATCATATTCCATGAGAGTCATTGAGACAACGAATGCTATGTTTATTAAGAACACTGAAGATAGTGGGAGCACAAATTTAAGAGATATTGTACTTGAGGAAGAGCGGATTGTGATTTCCACCACAATCATTCAGAGTAGCATGGTTGTCCGTCCAGCAGTGGACCCTGAGATCCCTATGGACGACCATATACAACCTCAAATACAACCCACTGATGAGGAAATGGAAAACCCAATTTAGAATAATGAGCCATTAAGACGATCGCATAGAGAGAAGATCTGCAATACCAGACGATTACATCATCTATTTGCAAGAGCATGAGTTTGACATTGGGTTGAAAATGATCATGTATCCCTTTCACAGGTCGAACAAAGTGCGAATTCTTCTCATTGGTTCGATGCCATGAAGGATGAATTGAAATCCATGAAGGACAACAAAGTTTGGGACTTTGTTGAATTGCCTGAAGAGATTAGGCCGATTGGTTGTAAATGGGTATTTAAAACCAAACGGGACTCTAAGGGCAATATCGGAAGGTATAAAGCCAGGCTAGTTGCAAAGGGTTTCACTCAGCATGAGGGCATTGACTTTAAGGAGACTTTCTCACCTGTATCTAAGAAAGACTACTTTAAGATCATTATGGCTCTTGTGGCTCATATAGATCTGGAGCTACATCAAATGGACATGAAAACTGCGTTTCTCAATGGAGATCTAGTGGAAAACGTATATATGTTGCAGTCAGAAGGTTTTAAAGCCAAAGGCTCAGAACATCTGGTCTGTAAACTTAAGAAGTCTATTTATGGGTTGAAACAGGCATCACAACAGTGGTACCTAAAGTTTCATGAAGTCGTTTCCTCATATGGTTTCATTGAAAACACTGCGGATGAGTGCATATATGTGAAAATCAGTGAGAGTAAGTTTATCATTTTGGTCTTGTATGTTGACGACATTTTATTGGCCAGTAGTGATATTGGATTGTTGTGTGAGACTAAGAAATTTCCATCTCAAAATTTTGAGATAAAAGATCTTGGTGATGCCTCCTTTGTCATCGGCATTCAGATTAGTTGGGATAGATCACGTGGATTACTTGGCCTGTTGCAGAGGGCCTATATTGATAGGGTCATCGAAAGGTTTGGCATGCAAGGTTGTGCTCCTGGCCAAGCACCCATTGTAAAATGTGACAAGTTTGGTCAGTTTCAGTGTCCTAAGAATGACCTAGAAAATGACAAGATGAAAGCTATTCCGTATGCGTCAGCAGTAGGGAGCATTATATATGCTCAGGTCTGTACGCGTCCAGATATTGCTTTTGTGGTTGGAATATTGGGCAGGTACCTTAACAATCCAGGAATGAATCATTGGATAGCTGTAAAGAAAGTGTTGCGCTACCTGCAAACGATAAAGGACTTCGAACTCACATACAGGAGATCCGACCATTTGGAGTTGGTAGGATATACAGATGTATTGCTGGTTGTCTCGACAGCAAGAAGTCCACCTCGGGCTATATATTCATGATGATTGGTGGAGCCGTATCATGGAAGAGAGAGAAACAGTCGATTACGGCATCATCTACCATGTAAGCTGAGTATGTAGCTGTAGACACCCCACCTTCGGCTACACTGTTGGTGGAGATAGCTGGTTGAATGGAGGACCATACCCCCAAATCCCAAGTCCAAACTCAGCCAAACTCACCCTTGTAAGCCCCATTCCATAGCCCAGTTCAAGCCTGAACCCAGTCAACCCAGTCCTAAATATCAGCCTGAAAAACCCCCCATAAGAAAAGCCAGTCAAAAAATCCTAAAAAAGTCAACCCGCTGAGTCAACTAGTCGAGTCAAAACACCGAGTCAACCCGTCGAGTCGACCCCCTGAGTCAAATCACTGAGTCGACCCGCTGAGTCAACTCACTAAGTCAACCCACCGAGCCAAACAGCAGCCCCGAGGGAGCGACCGTACCTCGCTGGAAATCGAGGAATGGCCGTACGGGCGGCCCATAGCAGGCCGCCCAAACCGCCGCTGAATCCTAAGAAAAGGCCGTACGGGTGGCCCATAGCAGGCCGCCCAAACCGCCGCTGAATCCCAAGAAAAGGCCGTACGGGCGGCCCATAGCAGGCTGCCCAAACTTATTTACGGGTTCTGCCACTGCCCGCTGCTATAAATACCCCTAGCCTCTTCCCATTTCAACACACAATCCCTTCAAGTCCAGCCAGTCCGGGTGCGGTCCGAGTCCTCCTTCACCCCTTAGCCCATTTTCCCACAAAGGAGAGCCCGAGTGAGGAGAGCCTAGCCCTGGTCCAGCCCAGCCTGACCACTGGTCCAAGCCTTCCAAACCATCCAAGTCTTGATCCAGCCACTTGAAGCCAATCCTTGCGACACCTCCGTCCACCCAGCTACTCTTTTCCAGCATCATCTCATTTGCATCTAGCATAAGTGCAACATTTACTTTTCTTCCAACCCCCCTGCTTCACTGCAAACACCTTGATCATTCAAGCACACTGCATACGTCTTAAATTAAGCACCTGTCAGTTCGAGCGTATGCTCTGGGCTTGCCCGTTGTTGGAACCTGCCCATCAGAAACTCTTACTGTTCAGACCCGCATTCATACATCATGTCATATATGAGAATGTACGAGGATTAAAACCGACTTTCAAGTATTAGTTCGATTCTGTGAAGTAGAGACCGTACTTCTGTACGGGCAGTGTGTGGGGTGCTTAACCTCTTCCCACCCTGTAACCGTGATCCCTTACCTCGAATCTCTGGCCGCAGATCAAAAGGAGTCATTTTAGAGGAAGGAATCTGCGGATTCCCTTCTCTAATGTTTCTACGGGGTCTAGCCGACTGTAGATTCGAAGTAACTGGCTAGTGGCGACTCTGGTCTTATATAAACTCACTTAAACATATCCAGCTTAACACGACAACCAAACGAAGCCCTCGAGAACAAGGCAAGCCAGTGGTACAAACGGCGATTTCGCACTCACGCATCTTCCTCTCCTTCTTTTCCCGAAAGGGGAAGGGACGAGAAGAACGTCGTCGTGTGGAAGCGCGAAAACGGCGAGGGTCCACAGAATGGCGACTCCACTGGGGATGAGCTAGTCCCACTAGTCGTGATCCGACTTGAAAAACAGAATCCTTCCCGTACTTGAAAGTCACTCATCCTCATACAATCTCATCTGCATAGCATTCTACCAAAAAAAAAAACAGAAAATTCCAAAACCAAAAAAATATAAAAAATTTCAAAACAGTATAGTCCTCACCATTGCGCCTCCTCGGGCTCAACGTACGCGGAGACAACTTCCCTTCCGCAGCATAATCCGCACTCGGGCTCAACAAGCCATGTCCGACCACGAAGAAGAAACTCATCTCCTCCCCGCTCTTGAGATGACCGAAGCGCAACCTCCAGCGCAACAGCCCATTGATAATACGCCAATCATACAAGAATTGGCACAAAGAGTGAGAGCAATGTAAGAAATGCTCTTGCAATTCATGCAAGCACAAGCCACCGCAGCAGCCAACAATCAAGTTGGCCCAGTTCAACAGTCTCAGCAGCTATGCCGGGTCCTTCCGGCCTCCAGTTCAAATCAAGCGCAACCATCGGAGTCTGCCCAAGACTACTGACAATAGCCATCTCAACCCTTCGCTATGGGGCATCCTTCTCAATATCTTCCTGCGACGACAAGGCCATCTCAGAGCACTTCCGTTGCAGGAACATCCAGTCAGCTTCCAGTCAATCTTACAAACAACAATCTCAGTAGATCTCAGCATGTCCCCGCCGATGGGACACCTTTTCAATTTCAGCACATCCCCGCCGATGGGATTTCAATTCAAATTCCAGCAACAGGGACAGCACTGGCGAATGCCCACAATGGGGGTCAGTGTCAAGCCCACATCAATCAGCGGACAGTGGCGAATACCCAACAAGGGGGTCACTTCCCAGCATCTCAGCCTCCTGCAAACAGGAGCACTTTTCAATTCCAGCACATCCCCGCTGATGGGATTCCAGTTAATTTCCAGCAATCTTCAATTCAGCAAAATCCAGTTAATTTCCAGCAATCTTCAGTTCAGCAATTTCCAGTTAATTTCCAGCAAGTTCCAGTTCAACCTTTAGCACAATCTCCAGTTCAATTGCAATCCTTTCAAGCACCAGTTCATCAGAATCCAGTTCAGTCATCAAATCAATTTCAGCAACCTGCGGTTGCTTTTCAGCAAGCCCATAGGGTCGAAGACATCGACCACTATGCCGAAGAAGAACGTGCCTTACTCCAAGAGGCACCAGTCGCTCGAACAGATCATTCAGGACTGGACGAGTTGCGGGAGCAGTTCCAGATCTTGCAAAATCAGCTTCAGCGACAGCAAGGAATCGACTTACCTTCGACCAAATTCAGAGACTTGTGTCCCTTCCCAGATGCTCAAGTACCTCAAAACTTTGAGGTTCCAAAATTCAAAAGATACGATGGCAGCGGTTGTCCCACAACACATCTCAAGGCCTTCTGTGGAGAACTAAGCGCAATCTCAGGAAATGAAGGGGCCCTCATTCGTTTGTTCCAAAAATCTTTGAAGGGCGATGCCCTAGATTGGTACACTTCATTGGACTGCCACCGCATCAGGACATGGGAACAGCTTTCCCAGGCTTTCATCGATAGATTCACGTACAATCTCAACATGGCACCCAGAAGAGCCGACCTCGCAGCTCTCAGGCAAAGGAGTGATGAAACACTATCAGCTTATGTGGGACGTTGGCGAGCTATGGCAGCTCGAATGTGAACGCCTATCGACGACGAAGAACAAATCTCCATGATTGTTCATTCAACATATCCAGGCATATCCGGGTATCTCATCTCGCATCCATATGCGAATTTCTCACAATTGATCCATGCTGGAGAGCAAGTCGAAGCAGGAATCCGTGCCGGGACAATCTCCCCATGGCCTTATCAAGCCTCTCCAATCAAAATGAACAGAGTGGAAGGAAGACCTATCGGGCACGTGAATGGAAACCGTAGTGGTTCTCCTCCCCGCCCAACAGAGGTAAACAACATCAACACCACTGCTCAAGGAAATCAACATGCTCCCCCACAGGGACGTCAACAGTATCAGCAGAATCAAGTTCAGCATCAGTCTCAGCGGTATCAGCCACAACCGAATCCTCAGCCACAACCACCTCGACAACAGCAGTAGTTCAAAGGAAACGGTCAATACTCATATCAAAATAGGCAAAACTACAGGGATTTCAGGAAATTTACTCCCCTCTCTCAACCACTCAGTCAAGTCATGGCTACGCTGGTGCAGAAGCAGTTACTTACTCTAATGACACCTCGGCCTCCGCCTCATCCTCTGCCACCAAACTACCGAGAAAATGAGTACTGTGCCTACCATCAAGGACGTGGCCATGCCACTGATCGATGCTATACTTTGAAGAATGCTATACAAGACCTAATTGATGACCGCAAGATCGTCATCTCGGTCCCTGAAACTTCTCCAGCAGCTTCCACCAACATCCTTCAGAATCCTCTGCCTCAACATCCAACGGACCCCAGTTCGTCTCGTGGCCCTGCAGTCAATAGTATAGAAGAAGGGGACCATCTCGATCGCTTCTTCTCCCCTATCCAGTCCATTCATGCTTACACTTATGGGCCAACAAGTCCTCCTCCGATCATGCAAGGGGCAAGTCCATTTCCTCCTCTAGTCCTCGAGCCAGTAGTACTCGAAGGAGCACTTCCATATGATGTGCCAGTTGTGCAAGGGGCATCTTACGGCCCCTCATGTTGGGAACCAATCGTCCTGGAAGGAGCACAGTCATACATCGAGCCCACATACGAACCTGTCGTCTTGCAAGGGGCAATCTCAGCATAGGGACAATACAATTCACAATGGAGGAACCATACTCATCAGCAGCAAGAACCCATTGTATTGGAAGGAGCTCCTCCAATTGAGCCAGTCGTATTGCAAGGGGCAAACCCCAGAGGCGTGTCAATCACACTACGACAGCTGGGACGAACAGAGAAACCTCCTGCCATATCGAGAGGACCAGTATTCATTCCATGGGAGCCTCATGCTCCAGGAACAGTCAAGCCAGGACCACGACCTTATGTGATCTATGAAGACAAGCCTCGATATTACCCCTTCAGCACAGGCAACAATGTAGTCCTCAAGGCAAAAGCTCCATACGAGGAAGATCTGGTACCCACACCAGCACCGTTGCAAGAGCCGGTGGTCCTAGAAGGCAAAGGTGAGGAAAGTTATAAAGAGGTCCCATGGCACTATCTAGAATGTGCGGAAGTAGGGAACATGAATCCCAACGGGCGCTGCATCCGAAGAGACAATCAGAACAGAGGAGAGCCCAAAGGCACTCTCTCAGGCCTCGACAACAAAAATGAAGCCGCATACGATGTGGCGACTAAGCTCAAGTCAATCCCTGCTCAAATCTCAGTATGGGAGCTACTCTGCACATCTCGCATACACCGAGAAATGTTTGCCAAAACCTTGAACGATGCTCACGTCTCCTCCGATACGGCACCAGATATGATAGCATTAATGATTGGACAACTCCTGGCTCCATGCGCCATCACCTTCACCGATAATGAGTTGCCACCAGAAGGACGCGATCATGGGCGATCCCTCAACATAGCCTTACGATATAAAGACCTCTGTGTCCTACTGGTCCTTATCGATAATGGCTCAAGCTTAAACGTCTGTCCGCTCAAGACCGCGGAACGTCTAGGAATCAGTCCTTCTTCATTCCGACCCAGCACCATATGTGTCAGAGCATTCGACCACACCCGCCGATCAGTGGAAGGGGAGGTCGACATAGAGGTACAGATAGGACCGGAAGTCTCCACCATCACATTCCAAATCCTGGATATATCAGCCTCTTTCAACATGCTGCTCGGACGGCCTTGGCTGCACAAGGTTGGAGCTGTGCCGTCAACCCTACATCAATGAGTGAAATACATCTGTGGAAATCAAGTGATCTCTATCCATGCAGAGAAGGAGCTCATCATTCCTTCCAATGCTGCTGCCACTGAACCAGACATCCCAGTCATCGATATCCAGCACTCTGAGGAAGACATCCCGTTTCACAGTTTCGAATTCGAGACTGTGAACTCTATCGCTAATCCAGAACCGATAAGGGTGGACCGTGTCTTTTCACCAGCAGAGCGTCTGAGCCTCAAATACCGAATGAAGAATCACTTCAAGTCCAGAAAGGTACCGCTGATATATAACCAACGCAAATGGGGACTCGGATACAAGGCAACCTTCATGGACAAAAGAAGGAAGGGATTTCGGTGCTCACCCATCCAGTTCGTCAAGGCAGGAGAACCTTGCAAAGATCCAGGAGGGAATCAACCGACTGCACTACACAAAGGCCTCCCAATGAGCCTAGTTTGGGCCACGTGGCCCCCCATTCGATGGGATCAGATTCTCGAACCATCTAAACCTCCAGAAGAAGAAGGAAATGATGAGGACTAAGAAGGAAGTCAAATATAGCAGCTTCAGGACCAGGTTACTCTGACACTTGCTCCCAACCAGGGGCACAACCTGCCCACTTCTCTAAACCAGGGGCACAACCTGTCCACTTCAATCAACCAGGGGCACAACTTGCCCATCTCAACATCAATTAGCAAGGGGCACGACTTGCCCATCTCTGCAGAACCAACATCATCAATCATCAGGCAGGGGAAGAAGCAGCCCATCCACTGGACCAAGAAAGGGAAGTGGCCAGCCCTGGATTGGTCCGATGTCCAGATTCCAAACTTGTGTCTCACTGTGGAACCAGACGAACTGCAATGCTAGGTAAGTGACCCGGGAGGGACTGAGTGCGACTCAGATCTCGAACCCGACCAGCGAGAAGTCATGGTCATTGGGCCAGACCATGATTCTTCGCTCAAAGCATCAACCCCCACCTCTTCAGGGGAGGAAGTGTGGGGTCCTGAATGGTCATCCGTTCCCCTAACTTTTGAATCAGCCAAAGAGCCATCTGAGGGCTCTGGCTTCCAAAAAAAAACGCCTGTTTAAGCAGCGACTGGAACTTTGGAACAAGTTGGGCTCAATCATGGTCTGCAATGCCTACTTGTCTACTTGTTCAAAGTCCCATGAATTTCGAAAACCCAAAAAAATAAAAAAATTTCAAAAGCCAAAAACATATAGCATTTCCATTTCAGAAAAACCTCAAAAGCCAAAAAACATTCTTTTTCCTGCATTCAATAGTGTGCCAAGTTCGTCTAAAGAGTCACATGAGTTTGAAGTCGAATCATATGACTTTGACATCGAATTAGACTTCGAGCTCATGGGTCTGGACGAAGCTCGGGATGAGGAAGATGATGATCCTGCTCCCGAACTTGAGGATCTCCTCAAAAAGTTCGAATCCAAAGCCAATGTTGTAGCCGATGATTTCGAGATAGTAAACTTGGGGACGCCTGAGATCCCTAGGGAAGTACGCATTGGAAAATCATTGCCACCTGAGATGAAACAGAAAATGATAGAGTTCCTAGCTCCAAGATTGTCCAACTTCGCGTTCTCATATGAAGACATGCCGGGGCTCGATAAGAGCTCGTTGTACATCATCTGCCAACCAAGGCAGACATGAAGCCAGTGAAGCAGAAACTTCGAAGAATGAAGCCAGAATGGGCTCTGAAAGTCCGAGATGAAGTCATCAAGCAATACAATGCGGGATTCTTGGTAGTCTCCAACTACCCTGAATGGCTCGCCAACATCGTACCAGTACCAAAGAAGGACGGCAAGGTTCGAATGTGCATCGACTTCCGAGATCTCAACAAAGCCAGTCCAAAAGATGACTTCCCTTTGCCACATATCGACACTCTGGTCGACAACACTGCTGGATACAAGATCTTCTCATTCATGGACGGGTTCTCAGGTTACAATCAGATCAAGATGGCCGTCGAAGATCGCGAGAAGACATCATTTATCACTCCCTGGGGAACCTTCTGTTATAGGGTGATGCCGTTCGGTCTGAAGAACGCAGGAGCAACATATCAGCGAGCAATGACAGCATTATTCCATGACATGATGAACAAAGAGCTTAAAGTATATGTGGACGACATGATCGTCAAATCTCGCACAATTGAAGGGCACTTTGAAGATCTGAAGAAGTTATTCAACAGATTAGAAAAGTACAAGCTCCGTCTCAACCCTCAGAAATGTGTCTTTGGTGCAATGGGAGGCAAACTCCTCGGCTTTATGGTGAGCGAGGATGGCATCAGGGTCGACGAGACCAAAACCAGAGCAATCATTGAGATGCCCCCTCCTAGAACAGAGAAAAAAATTCGTGGCTTCCTTGGCAGAATTCAATACATCAGTCGCTTCATCGCACAGCTCACACCTATCTGTGAGCCCATATTCAAGCTCCTTCGAAAGAACGTTCCAAAAGAATGGAATGATGATTGCCAAGTCGCTTTCGACCGCATCAAGAGATATCTCATGAATCCTCCAGTCCTAGTGCCGCCCGCTCCCGGACGACCACTATTGTTATACATCTCGGTAGCAGCAGAAGCCATTGGCTGTGTCCTCGGCCAACACGACGAGACCAGGAAGAAGGAACAAGCAATATACTATTTGAGCCGAAAATTCACCGACTACGAGACCAGGTATTCCCCGATCGAGAAGACTTGCCTCGCCCTAGTCTGGGCAACTCAGCGACTCCGTCAATACATGATTGCATTCCCTATTCTCCTCCTCGCTCGCATGGATCCGCTCAAGTACCTGTTCGAGAAACCGGCACTCACTGGAAGGATAGCTAAATGGCAGCTACTCCTGTCTGAATTTGACATCACCTATGTCACTCAGAAGGCAATCAAGGGACAAGCCCTCGCCGATCATCTCGCGACCCACTCCCTCCTGGATTATCAACCGCTCAAGACATTCTTCCCTGATGAAGATCTCTTGCTTATTGAAGAAGAAGAAAAGAAGAAAGGTGAGTGGACGTTATTCTTCGACGGCGCAGCAAATTCTAAAGGGAGTGGTATTGGAGCAATCCTCTACTCTCCAGATGATGTCCCTATTCCAATCTCAAGGCGCATAGCATTCGAGTGCACCAACAACATGGCAGAGTACGAAGCATGCATCGCTGGCTTAAGGGAAGCCATAATCTTGGGCGTCAAGAAGCTACGAGTATTTGGAGACTCACAGCTTATCATCAATCAGACCAATGGCGAATGGAAAACCAAGGATGAGAAGTTGATACCATATCATGTGTATCTTGAAAATCTGATCGAAGAATTCAAAGAAATCACTTTCTCATACATGCCCAGAGCCAAGAACCAGTTTGCAGATGCTCTCGCCACACTTGCATCAATGCTCGAGATACAAAAAGGAGCTTCGGAATGGGAGCTCACAGTCGAAATTCAAGATGAACCTGCTTTTTGCCTGCAAATAGAAGAAGCCGAAGCTGTCCCTGACAAACCTTGGTATGCCGACATCAAGCGATATCTCGAAACCCAGGAGTATCCAGAGTCAGCAACAGCAACAGATCGCCGAACCATTCAGCGTTTGGCCGGCCAGTTCACCATCAGTGGCGAAATTCTTTACAAGCGATCCTATAATCACATCCTCCTTCGATGCGTTGATGAAACAGAAGCTGCAAAGATCATGGAAGAAATACACGAAGGAATCTGTGGCCCACACATGAACGGGCACATGATGGCAAAGAAGATTCTGCGACTCGGCTACTATTGGCTCACCATGGAGACATACTGTTGCCAGCACGTCAGAAAATGCTTCAAGTGTTAGGAGCATGCGAATCAAATCCATGCCCCATCATCAGAGTTATACAACCTGACCACTCCCTGGCCCTTCTCCATGTGGGGACTCGACATCATCGGCAGGATTAGTCCTAAAGCATCAAATGGTCATGAGTATATACTTGTGGCAGTCGACTACTTCACCAAGTGGGTAGAGGCAGCCTCCTACACCACGATTGCAGCATCCCAGGTGATCAAATTTATGAAGAACAACATCATATGCCGGTATGGAATCCCCAATGTTATCATCACAGATAATGGGACCCCGTTCGTCAACAAGAAGATGGATGATTTCCTCAGCAAATTCAAGATCCAACGTCATCGATCAAGCCCCTACCGTCCCCAGATGAATGGTGGGGTAGAAGCCGCAAACAAGACAATCGTCAGGATACTCGAGAAGATGGTCATGACCTATCGAGATTGGTTAGATATGCTCCCATATGCACTTTAGGCCTATCGAACGTCTGTACGGTCTGCTACGGGCGTTACTCCTTTCGAACTTACCTATGGAATGGAGGCAGTTTTGCCAGTCGAGGTGGAAATACCATCACTACGAGTGTTTACTCGAAGCGGAATCGAAGAAGGAGAATGGCAACGGGCCAGGTTCAATCAGTTGCAGCTAGCAGATGAAAAGCGCATGCGTGCACTAAGTCATTTACAGTGCTATCAAAAAAGGATCGCTCGGGCTTACAACAAGAGAGTCCGAAAAGAAGTTTCAAGGTAGGCGACATGGTCATGAAGAAGATTCTACCGTCGCACCTTCCGGATCCCAGAGGAAAGTTAAAACCCTCGTGGGACGGGCCACTGATCATCAGAGAAGTACTTTCCGGAGGCGCCCTCAGACTCACCAGCATGAGAGGGGTGGATCTTCCTGAGCCAACCAACGCCGACAACGTGAAGATCTTTCACGGGTAAGTCATTCTGACCTTATCAAGAGTTACTTTAATAGAGCTGAAGTCAAGAGGTCGAAGCTAAGACCTCTGAAAGATCATTTCCGTCCACCAACAAGTGTTTCAAATAAATGGATTCAAAAAGAGGAAAATACAAAAAAAGGGGGGGATTCAAAAGGAAAAGACAAAAAAAAAAAGAGAGAAAAAGAATACAAAAGAAAAAAAAAGAAGAAAAGAGAAAGAAAAAGGGAAGCCAAAGCAAAGCACCCAAGGAAAAAAAAATCAGTCCAAGAAGAAACACAGTCATCCATCCATTCATCTCAGTGGGATCTTTAGCTAAGACCAACAGCTCTATCATCGTAACTTAGGATAAGGGCTGAAAGACTGCCATCGGCCGGCAACGACGGATTCCCGACCTCTAGCCGCCGCAGTTATCAAAGGATGCAGAAAAAGAAAAAGAAAAAGAAAAAAAAGAGAAAAAGAAAATGTGTGCCTAAACAAAGAGGGAGGAGTGAAAACCCGAAAGGGCGCTCCGAGTAAAAACATGGGCATACGGCGGACTTGGTGAAAACCCGAAAGGGCGCCAAGGGTAAAAATAACATAGCTGCCAAGGGGCAGGCAAGATCAAATACCCGGGACGCGGTGAAAACCCGAAAGGGCGCCACGGGCAAAAATGACGGAAAAAAGGACGGCTGTGGTGAAAACTCGAAAGAGCGCTGCAGGCAAAAATGGCTCGAATGAAAAAAGAAAAAAAACAAAAAGTGCAGGTACCAAGAAATCAGACGGTCTAGATCGGCTCAAGCAGTTACAATTCAAGAACGAGAAGAAGTGCAGTCAGGAGCGAAGAGCTCTACAAACTCTGACAATCTCAGGAAGCAAGAGTTTCCATTACCTACATCTCTAGGGAACCAAAGGAGCACACAAGTCAAATCTCGAGACATCGGTCAAAGCATTGGCCGAGCCACAGTTCTGATTCCTATATCCCGACACAAAAGTCCAGACACACTCACAAAACAACTCATGGCACAGTAGATTTTCAAACAGTTTCCTTTTTTCAATTAAATCCATCATATTTCTTTTACACATATCATATCATCTTTTTCAAAAAAAAAAAAAAATTCATCATCATCAATCATATATGCAAAAAAGAATGTGCAGGTGGCCAGCACAATCAATCTCTACCCTCCTCCTCGGCCACATCAGGTAAGTCCTCTGACTCATAAAAAGATAGCCTCTCTCTCAACCTGCTCACCTCCATATGCAGGTAACGCACCTCATCGCGCTCAAGGGTACGGATCGCTGTCTCCTCATCAGACAATCTCTGATCAGCAGCCAATCTCCTCGACATCATCTCACAATGATACCGAAGTGCAGAGATCTCAGACAGCAGATGGCCATGAGTGGTTAAAAGGAAGCCAGGATCGATAAACGGGCGCTCCTCAAAGGGTTCATATGAACCAGATGAAGAGCCAGCATCTCCAAGGATATCCTACTCATCCTCATCAACAGTCTGATGCCAGCAATGGATACGTCGGTACAAAGATTGCTCAGCAACCCAGTACTGATGTGGGGCGGTCGCCATCGGAAAAGTCCGCAGCTCAAAACCCAACAAATCAGCAGTCAAGTAACTCGCCCAAGAACAATCAATCCGGGTCCTGAAGTCAGAGGACCTGGATGGAAGCGCTCGACGCCTGATACCCGTGAAAGCGAAAAGAGGAACATCCTGCTCGTACCCAAACTGCCGGAGAAACCGAATGGGATGATAAGAAAAGTAGGATCGAAAGCCTACCAACATCAGAGGAAGGCGGTGTGCATCGCAAAGCACTGGAGGAAGTGAAAGCCAAGATGACTCCCAACGAACGTTCCAGTCACGAAGTTCAGCGAACATCCTGCGATACAAGGGCTCGCTCATCCTAGCTGTATGAGGAAGAAACTCCATGATGTGTCGCATAAGGTCTGGGCGACGAGTGTCAGGAAAAGGTACAGGAACGGTCAACGAAAGACGCTCCCATAGCCAGACCTGATCACAAGAAAGAAAAAAATTCAGCTAGAACAAAGCAATTCCTAGCGAAGCAAGAAGAAAAAAAAAAGATGTAGAAAAGATACCTGAAGAAAGGCACAACTGCCGCGAAGGACATGAGTGCGGCCCAGGGCGCAGTCAGTCAGCCCATTAAACAGCTCGGCCAAGATGAGAGAAATGATCCCCTGCCGTCGGATAGCTCGGCTCAATACCTCAAAGAGCATAGGAGTCTGGGACCTGCGCCATCCCGAGAACAGCACCTCAGCAATCAAGCAGAACATCAGTGCGTTCCGAGCAAAGGTAGAACCGGCCACACTCCAAGGACCCGAAAAGAGATCATACAGTAAGTCCAAGGAGAACACTACAGCATCCTGGCCGGCAGCTGCAGGATGAACAAGATAAGAAATCCCGAACCAGTTCTGCGGTGTGGCAGTCTTCGGCGACGTCTTCGGCGAGAAATACTGAGTATAATCACAAGGAAGGCCTGTCAAGCGTGCAAGCTCCTCCAAAGAGGGTCCCATCTCCATATCGTTGAACGCAAACAAGTTCAACGAAGGGACCCAGTCAATCAAGGCAGCTCCAATCATCCTCCAGTCAATGTCAACTCTAGCCATATGGATCAGACTGCCAAAACCATAGGACTCCAAATTTTGAATCTCATAAGCTGACAAGCTGTCAAGCCAAGCAAGCAGTTGTGGCGAGCAAGAAGGACGAGGAAGCAGCTGACAAGTCCTCACTGGTACCCCCTTCAGAACAAAAGGCCTGGAAATCAATGACAGCTCATCAAGGATCTCAAGGTCAACGGGCGAAGAGAAGGAAAAGCTGGAACCTCTGCAGACTCAACAGCCCCTGACCTGCCCTCAGTAACGGCCATGTCTGATATAGTCGCAT